>JASAND010004756.1:0-15796 GCA_030248195.1 Trissonchulus latispiculum
GGTGGAGCTGCCGAGGTGGCGTTCATCACATAGACAGTGATGGGCAAATCTCCAGCCTTGGTAAACGCCTCGGGGGTATTGTGAAAGACAATTATTCGGTGTCAGCCAATCACCCTTCCCCAACAATAAAAATTTAAAATTATCGTGGCTGACACTACTCCTAACTGGTGCACATCCAACTGGAGTGGGGCGTACGTAAAAAAAATATATTTAATTCCTCGTGAAACAAAGGGGAAGATTAGTTAAATTCGCATTATAGGGTCAGGAGTGTTACTAATACTGAAAGGATAATATTACAAATTGATACACATATTAGCAAGTTAGGTGAGCTGAATAGAAATCCTTTACTGTTGTTCCTTTATGAAAAGCGGGTGCCTTTCATTAGGATCTCAGTATCCCTGTTTTAAGCAGTTAATAACAGAAATCCCAAGTATCTGTCCATAATGAAAAGCTGGTGCCTTTTTATTAGAACTTATTATCAGATAGTTAGTAGTCCGCTGTCAATTACCCAAAAATGAATGAAACAAGTTTTAATGTCATCAAAGAAAGCGTTTAATTTCCTTCTTAACAGCAAGTAACCATTTCAGTCATTATCCAGCATAGTCATATGAAGATGGTTCATTAGTGTACAATAGCTAGTACATGGAATTAGTATTAATTATCAGCAATACGTAATTAAATATGCGTAGGTTATGTTATTTGAACGTAGGTAGTTGTATTTAATGTCATTTAGCTTTAACTCTCCATTTTTGATATTAGGTAGATTAAATTAGTAATGATATGAGTTAGTTAGTGTTAATCAGGGTTAACAAGTGTTAATTAGGTAAAAATTACGTAATGGGTGAAATTTTATGTGGAAACACGACTTAGGCTTATTTGAAAGACAATTCTTCGCTAATTCCAAAAATGTAAATTTTATCTTCTAACTCCTAAAATTGAGAAAGTTATGGTCGAAAATGTTTTAGTGAAATCTTCTCTATTTCGTAATCTTACTTTTCTTTAAGGGGTTTAATCTAACCTAAGACTTACACGACCTTTGTGTTATGTCCAGCCCTATTGTCTAAGAAGTTGTCCTTACCTGAACTTTAGGCTGGCCTCAGTCCAGCAGAAGAACTGCCTCTCGGAAAGAGAGTTAGTATACACTTTTTCGCTATCCTACTGGTTTGGAGGGGGCCTAATTGCCCCAAAAATAAATTAAACTAAAAGAAAAGAAATTAAATCTAGGTAGTTAAGTACGTAGAATTCGTTAATATAATCCTTATTTAGCTAGAAAATACGTAAAATAGACTATGTGCATCTTTTTTCATCTTTTTACGTTTTATTTTTCCCTTTGTCCTCAGCCCAGTGAGAACAAGAGTTTCCAGCAGCAAGGAACAATTGTTGCTAAGACTAATGACCGGCGTCCCTTGTTTTCGATCAAAAAGTCCAAGTGAAACTTAACGCTAGGTACGGGAGAAACTCCACACTTCCCTTCAAAACTTTCTTCAAAAAGTGTTGCATAAGGAACTGTAAAACTTGCCCAATTGTAGAGGAAGGGTGTTTATTTACTGGAGCCTACAATAATAAGAGATATGCAATACAGTCAGCTTACAACGAGCATGAACTGTTATGTGACAGTAGAAATGTAGTTTATCTGTTAACATGTCTGGATTGTGGAATACAGTACATCGGAGAAACAGGACGTAAGTTAAGGGAAAGAATAGGAGAACACAGAAGGAATATTAATAATAAAAATACACGATGCAAATTCCTGTATGAGCATTTTATATCTGGTATATGTAAAAACGGATTTAAAGTAAGTATTGTTGAGAAACTAGAAGACAACCCAGACCAAAGCAAGGAACTACATGCAAGGTTAAATATGTAAGCTTTCTGGATAAAGAAACTTAAAACTAAGTATCCCTATGGACTTAATGATAAATTATCAGGAGAAAATTATAACTGTTCGGTACTTAGTAATATGCTTCCATCTAAATCTAGAAACCGTAGACGTAGTAGAGGTAAACACTTACCTTCTAGTCAACGAGATAAGGGATTTGATCCGGGTATATTTGTATCTAATATGCATCTATCCAATAACACAGATACCTTCACTAATAGAAGAAGGTTGGTCGCGTCTCTACGTAGACTTGATAATGCTAGTTTAAGTAAACTGTACTTACACCTAGCGGATAGGAAAATGCATTTATGGGATTACCTGGCCTTTGATTACTGTAAATGGAAACTACAAGACAAAAGTGTTAAGGAAAATAAAAGGGATTCGAACAAACATATGCTTATTTTAGATTATTGTAAACCCTTTGATAAAATTAATTTCAGAAGTGTATTTAGAAATCAAACGCTGCTTAAGTTTTGGCCCGTAGCAGAAAGAAATCGCGCTAACCCAAAAGTGGTATATCAATACGATAAGCCATTTGCTAACGAGTTCTGCTTTAATTATAGACAAACAGTCGCCAATGTGTTATTGGATAGTGACTTGAATAACCCCATCAAGGAATGTCAATGTAGTGGGTCGCCTTTTGTGGACCCTTATCACAAACATATTGTAACTGGAAACACTAATTTTATTGATGATATGGAAATCAGGGAGATTATAAATAAGGGAACCAAGTATAGGCCTCGCACAATATCTAGTAAGGAAGAAGTCATCAACAGTAGATTTAAGGGTGTGGATAGCTATGTTGATAAGTTTCCTAACAAATTCGATCTAAATGAAATTTCTGAATGGAAAAAGTGTATGAAAATTGCGTTTAAAAATAAAGTTGATAACTTAAACGATACTATTTTTAGAGGGTCCAATGAAATTAAAAACAAGAGTAAAATTAAACACTATATGAATGCAATTAAGGAAAATTTTGTTGTTACCGTTGTGGATAAAGCAGCCGGAAACTATGCATTCATATGTAAAAAATTTTATTTGGACTGTATTATCAAGGAACTTAAAACTCAACAAAATGGAAGCCCTACTTATGAACTCACTAATATGGAACATGCGAGTGTAATTAGGGACATTACAAGGGATTCTACCTATCTTAAAGTTAACGTGGACATTGAAAATCAATGTCTACCTTTCATTCAAATTATACCTAAGTTTCATAAGAAGCCAACTGGTTTTAGAACTATCATTGCTGGAGCTAAGTGTTGCACTAAGCCAATGTCAAAAAGTTTAGGTGCTGCATTTAAATTAGTGCAGACAAGACAGAAACAGTATTGCAATGCTACTAAGCGTAATTCTAGTTTCATTAATGCTTACTGGATAATTGATAGCTCCAAGGAAATTTTAAATTGTCTTAATAAAATTAATCTTACGCCACAGGCTAAAAGTATTTCAACTTATGATTTTGGTAAACTTTATACTAGGCTACGTCATGAAGACATTTTGAAAGAAATTAAGCCACTTATAGAGTTATCTTTCGGGAATGGAACAAGGGCAATGGTTATTAATAAAGCCTATGCAAGATTGACTAACACAGCTAATCCTACTGCTAAGGATGCGCAATATGTATTTTCTATGTTAAAATTTGTCATTGATAATGCATATTTTCAAGTTGGAAATTTAGTTTTTAGACAGATAATTGGGATACTTATGGGAACTAATGCTGGACCCTATATTGCAAACTTGCTACTTCATGCATATGCATTTAATTTTGTCAAGAAATGTGTAAAGGAAAAGGACTGGACTAAGTTAAAACGATTGAGAAAAATGTTTAGGTACATTACAGCAACTGACGACGATGGTGAATTTGATAACAGTAAACCTGATATTTATCCTGACTGCCTAACACTAGAAAAGGTAAATATTAACAACAATTCGGCTAACGTGCTGGATATTAATATTACATTGGAAAACTGGAAGTTTATAACTAAAGTCTACGATAAAAGGGATGATTTCGACTTTAAGGTAGTATGCTTACCGGATTTGACAGGAAATATTTCAGAGAGTTGCTGCTATAACGTGTATCTGAATGAACTGAATAGATACCATGAACATTTCACTTATCTTGAGGACTTTAGAACCAGGGTATCAAACCTAAATGCACAATTGTTTTCTAAAGGATACTCTAAACGTAAACTCAAATTCTATCTCGGAAAGTTCTTCCGTAAAAATGAGGATGGAATACCTATTACTGACACCTACATTTCATCTTACTTTGGTTGATAAACTTAACATACACCTGTTATTTATTGGTTGTAGCTCCGTGCTCGTTTATACTTTTTCTGTTTATATTTAATTTTATGCTTTATTCTTTATTCTTTTAGATTTTTCGTTCAACCTACTGCATTTCAACTTATCAACAGTTATCGCAGCACTGGTCTGGTCTACTTAGCTACCGGCGTACCCCCCGTTTGTCTAGACAAGCGACCGCCGGACGTAGGTGGGGACACGTGGGGCATGGAAAGGCTAATATCCGCTTCTTTTTATTTTAAGGTTGAGCACCCTAACCCCGGCTAAGTCCTACCCTAATTTTAAGGAAAATATTCATTTTATTCTTTTCTTGGGGCCCTAATTTACTGTATATTTCAAGTTCAACTTCCAATGGGTAGGGTCGGGTAGACCATAATTATTTGCAATATTATGGATTTGTCATACGTTCTAGATTTTACAATGTTTATGCTAAGACCTAATTCCTGGTTGATCCTGGCGGTGCTTATCTACCAGTCCAACATATCGAATGCTTAGAGTTTACCGATCATTATAATATTTTGTTAAGAGTGAGGGGCCGAAAACAAGTAAATTATAAACTATTATTAACCACAATAAAGTAATTTATTCACTCAACTTGACTTATTGGAGTCTCACTTGTTTTGTATAGGCCCAGAATGGCCAAAATTCCGCAATTTTTTGTCAATTTTTGGGAAAGTTAAGATCACGTTAGAACGTTAGATCACGTTAGTTTCTAGACACGAACACTACAATTTAAGTGGCCACATGGACCTTTTATGTCCGGCCTTGTTTTACTGCATAGGACCAAAAAGTTAGTACTTGATATTGTGGCCCCTTTGGCAAATTTTTAAATATATGTGTATTTTGGCCGGTTGGCCCTTTTTATGTTTTAAGGCCAAATGGCCATCCTTTTATGAATCCAAGCCACGGCTAGGAGGCCAACAATTTTGCATTTTTTGGGCCCTTGAGCCCCGACTTTTTAGTATTCTCGGCCTGGTGGCCAACTTTACGTTTTCTAACCTGATGGGCTTCCGAGCCAGTTTAATTTCTTTATTCCCTAATTTTATTATTATTTTATGATTTTAAATTCAGGGCAGCTCATGCAAACTCCTCCCGTTTGACGGAGGTCTTGAGACATGCTCATTCTTTCCTTCCTTTTTGTTTCTCTTTCACCAAGCCATAGCCTTGTTCGGCTTAAAATTATGTCTCTTTTCTCATTTAAATATTCCCTTCTCTTCTCTCTTTTGTTGTCACTTTTCGGGGTTATTTTTCGTAGTATGTACGGGATTTTGAGCGGGACCCAACCTCTGAGTTTTGAGTTAGAGAGCCCCTTAATTACGGCTCTGAAATTAATAAGTTAGTTAGCAGAAATGTTCTCCCCACAGCCGGCAACTAGGAGTTGCCGGCCATGACTTTCACAAAAGACATCGTATTGTTTCAAAACACCAGTTTCGAATCATGTTTTATTTTAGCTTTAGGTCGGCTTTAAAATTACTAGCTACTAAAATCGTATAGGTTGTTTTAAAACCAATTCTAAACCCTTGAGTTTACATCAATCTCGTTTAATTCATTATCAAGCAATTTTGAGAGGAATGGCCGGCTTCCTCATCTTTCTGTAGTTTTCAGTTAACTGTGTATTTAGCTTAATTTAACTTTGTTGTTAGTAATAATTGCCGAGCAATTATTACTCACTGGCTTTCTTTCGAATTTTATATAAAGTTTCACCAAACTTATAAGGTTCAATTTTTCACAAAATTTCTTTTATAAGGCAATTCTGTAGAATTGCAAAAGCCAAATTCGAACTCAACAAAGTTTAAAGTTTAATAACCAAATATGCACATAATACTAGGATTTTTGTTAAGTAATCTGTGTTTTTTAATGGCTAGATGTTTATTAGTAATATGTGTAGTTATTGTGTGAATGCGTCCCTAAATTTACGTAAAATGGTTATTCGGGTAAACCCCTCATGGAGCGTGAGGTTCCGAAATTAACCAACTTTTAGAAATGTCTGATTCGCATGAATGCTGAATGTTTGTTTTGTATGCCTGATGAGTGAATGTGTTGAGTGATTGATCGGCAACCTACGGAAACTCCCCTTGTACTATAGGGGTTGTGAGGATTGCCATGCTCGTATAAATGTTGTTAAGAAAACTACCCAACTAATGATCATCGGCTTCAAATTCATATCTCTCACTCTTACATTAATAATTATTGTTCAACAATAATTAGCAGTGGAATCACATTTTGAAAATCATTAGTATATTAATTGGGTTAGTTGAATGTTTGTTAGCCATATAAGTTGCAAAAATTGGGATAATCCAGAACTTCATGAATTTAGCACAGTGAAATGTTGATTATAGCTATCAGTAATAGTCACCCAAATCATAGTTGTACTAAAACTAGTGTTACTAATTTAAAGAGCAGAACCCTAATTGGTCTAAAAAGGTTGTCAGTATGGATTATTCCAAAACTTAACGGCATGTCGATTCCCATCGGGTGCATGGGATTTGTACCTCTGGAATTATCATAGAATTCCCTATTAGGCAGGAAAATTGCATAATTATGAATAAGTGGCTGATTGTCCGCTAATTGGGTGATGCCCGAAAGAATGTGCGAATGTTAGCCTGCGTGAGCGAGTGTCCACTGTCGTATCGTTATGATATGCAAATTAGGTAGTCAGCTTAATTCAGTGTCACGGGGACTCCCAGAATAGGCTGTAATTACCAGGTGGTCCTCGATTCGTCCGCGTAGGTAGTCCTTTAGTTAATATAATAATGTCAATCAGTACGTAAGATTCAGAAATCTCTTTGAACCATCTTCTAATGAATCCCGGAAAAGTAGTAATTTCAAGAAAAAGAATGTTTGTGATTACTGTTAGTTTTGTGTAGGAAACGGGTGCTTTCCTGCTCTTTAAACACTTAAAGTTCTTATTTCGAGTCTAATTGAAGCAAACAGAATATCTGTGAAAGTACTGTGCTGAATCGGCGATTTTCTGCGCCATAAGGCAGAAAATCGCCTAAAAATTGATGCTTGCTTGAAATTCATTCATATCAAACTAATAACATGCGAGTAGTTCTGTCTTAACTGCGAATTTCCCAAAGTATGCTGTGATTAATCGTTTCAGTCAAATGTCACTCAAAATTAACGAAATTCCAACTTTTATCTCAGAAAGCCATCTAAAGTGAGTAATGGTTGCTGGGTTTGATTCCCGCACACATATCCTGTACTAATGGGTTTTAACCCATTTGATTCAGGTGATCCAGAAGAGCTCATCTGTCGGAGAAGCGATCTGCCTGTGGATAGTTTAGTATCAGTGGATGATCAGTCCGAAGCGTTGTGTCGGTATTCGAATCCAGTAGTCAGTATTTTGGTCAGAATCGTATCAGTGTGGTCCTAATCAGTTATCAGTCCAGAACGGTCTTTTGGAAGGTACATTGCTGAACACTTTATGAAACCAGGAGTTAGCAACTAAGGCAGAGACCACTGCTGGCACTGAATCAAGTTGGGAATCATTGAAACCTACCCTTGTCTGAACTTTGTATCATCTTTTTGACACTACCATTCAAAAGATCCAATTTTATGTTCATTTTGTCTAGTTCCGTACGCCCTCTCGTTTTGGGAGCTCAGGCTCCCCGGTCTCTGGTTTAGGCCTAATCCTAACCAGTCTTTCGGAAGTATATCTAGATCCTGTGAAGCCAGTTGAAAGAAGAGAATCTATTAAATTATCATTTTAATTTATATTAATTATATTTCTGGCATCTCCTGGTAACTCCCCGCCTAGACCGACCCCTGTGTCTGTACTCTCCACCATCCGATAGCCGCCTTATATCTGTGGGATTCCTTAAGGTGGTGATTCCCTTTGGTCACATAAAGTTTGCACCATTATTATTCATTCATTACTTGGAGTTAAGAAGCCGTTTTTATATCAAAATGCACCTTGACATTTTCTCTTTTTAATGTGTACCATGAAACTAATGTTGCTTTTTAAAAATATTTTTAACACATTTTAGAAGAAGTATAATTTTCCAGATTTTTTGCAGACTCAAGTAAATTTTTTCGCGAGACATCGATTATATCATTCGATACCTCCGTCAAATAGCTGGGAACGATTTTTTATTTATTGTGAAATCGCTCTTCGTTATAGAGAAATAAGCTGAAATGTGTGCGTAACCTGTATTTTGCCTACTTTTTCCAAATTTGTCAAGGGATTACTTGAGCTAGAAAGCAGTAATCGGGGAAACTAAAAAAACGACCCTGGGTATATTTGTGCAGAACACATCTGTCCAGTAGCACCCCTCCAGCTTGCATGGTGAATGCTCCACAATCTTTGGAAAAAATTGGTCGTGTTTTTGCAAAAACTACGTTTTTTATGATAGCAGCCTGCGGGATGGCTGTTGGAAGACGATCATGCGTCGGATAATTTGCCCCAATGAGACCTTCAGATCGATGCCCTTAGTTTGATTTTACGGCTTGCATAGTTCAAGAAATGATGAATTATTTGATTTCTGCAAAAATGACAAGTTTTCGACGCCAAAACAAGAAAATCGGCTATATCTCACGATAGAGAAGAGCTAGAACCTTGCTTTAAAAAGCAAAAATATGAAGCTCAATGAGATCTTTCGAATGAATATAGTCATAACTGTATAGCTGCTGCCAAACTTTCAGAAATTGGGAAAAACCGACCTGACCGGAAATCTCGAATTTTTGAATCGGGATTGCTCGGAGGGTGTTAGAACGCTAAAAGAACGTATTTCGGAAAGTTTCGTCAAATTTCATCTTGATTTACGCCGCCAACCAACAATAAGTGCCCAAAAGGAATCACCACCTTAAGAAGCTTTAATACCAGATCTAAGCCCGCTCACAGAAGCGTAATATCCTTAAATTTAGTTAATTATCAGTTAACTGTTGATTAGTTTGATTTTGTGATTAGACGGATAAGGAAGTTAATTTAGCATACACCACTCACACGTACGCACTATACCTGACTTTGACTGTACCCTATGATCGGTACCTGAAGAAGAGGAACCCAAAGTCTAGTTTAGGGTGAATTTTAAGTTCTGTTAGTTATAGTAAGAAAAGAGGAAGAAAGAAAGAATCTGCTATCGAATTACTAATAATTAGTCTTCCCCTAATACTGGTTAACTTAAAGCATTAATAAACAAAAGAGTTGGCAACCCTGGTACTTTGTACCTTGATCGTATATTGTTAATAATTGAAGTGAACATTAATTGTCTAGTGCCCCTGTTTGATTATCTTATTTATTGTTAGTATTATTACTAAATTATACCGGAATCTGTTATTGATGAATAAATTATTGAGTATTCATCCAGACTAGGGACAGCCTTGCTGAGTCAGATCCTGTTGTGATCTTATTGCTGAACCAGATCCTGTTGCGATCTTATTGCTGAACCAGATCCTGGTGTGATCTTACTGCTGAACTAGATCCTGTCGCGATCTCATTGCTGAATCAGATCCTGTTGCGATCATCCAAACGACCCCTACCTAAAACGAACTCACGACAGCACCCCTAACAGGTTGGCTGTAGAGATCCCCGATTTTGGCAAACTACCTTTCGGGAATCTGGTACTTAAGTTTGTCTAATCAGGCAAACGCGCTAACCTTCCGTGTAAGTGAACTCTAATCGAAACGACCCCATTCTTGAAATTAAATCCAATCAATCGAATTTTCTATTTAATCCAACTCAGTTCATTACATATAGTAGTAACTATGCAGCTGCTGCCCAACTGTCAGAAAGTGGTAAAAGCTGCCCTGAACGGACATGTAGAGTTTCTGAGACGATGCTTGAAAAATGCTGCTAAAATACTTATTTTGAAAAGTTTCACCGAATTTTATCCTTATTTAAACAGTTAACCAACAAATATGTGCTCAAAGGGAATCACCTTAGTAGCGAAACTGCATAAAGACGTGGCATATTGATATTAAAATGACTTATTCAATCAAAAACAAGGGGCGTTAGCTTAACGGAATTAGCTCAGTTGTCACTGCTGTTGGAGTCCGCCCATCCATATTCGAAAGTTTCGAGAGTAAAATTTTCGCTCCTTCTAAAGTGATGGATGACATCGTCAATCCAAATAAATTTTTATTTCTTAATAAATATTTTCGCTTAATGCATATATGCAAAACACAAAGTAAATACCAACAGTAAGTCAATTATTAATCCATTTCAAAGTCGATTTCTGAAGGGCGGAAATATGTGCAATTGTTGTCTGGCTTGTTATGGTTTGGTAGAAAGATCGAAGGGGGTAGATGTTCCAACCATAGGTAACGGGGATTTGGGTTGGGGGGGGGCCCCCTCCCCCGGAATTTTGCGGGGGGGCCCCCTTTTTAGACCCCCCCCCAAACCCCCCCCAAACCTCCCCCAAAATTTTTTTTCTATTTTTATATCAAAAATCGCATTTTCAGCCATTGCTAATGCCAAAAAACATTCAACTATGAAGTAATTTTGACATTAGACAGGGGTTTTAAACTCGACAACTTGATTGCCAACATGTTTCTAAGTCTAAAATAAGGTCAATATTGAGTCAGAAAGTCCATAAAACTTTTGAAAACGTGTATTTCACGCAATAATGAACAGTTTAAGCCAAAAATTTGGACATTTTTGAAAAATTTTGCAAAATTTACCCTAAAAATACCCGATTTTTGGCCAATTTTTCGCGCTGTCGGCGCGACTATCCCCCTCCCCCAGTTGGGGGGGGGGGGCCGGCCCCCCCCCCCCCCCAAAATTTTTTGGGGGTGGTTTGTAAAATTGGCGGGGGGGGGTTACCCCCCCCCCCCAAACTTCCCCCCAATTACACCTATGGTTATTGGTTCCAACTTCCAGGCATGTAGGTGTACCCATAGGTGTAACGGAGATTTGGGGTGTGGGAGGCTCCCCCTCCCAACTTTTTCTGGGGGCCCCCCCTCTGGCGACCCCCCCCACCCCCCCCCCCCCCAGGACCCGCCCAACCCTCCCCGAAAAAAAGTTGTCATTTTTTATGCGAAAAAATGCTTTTTCAGCCGTTTCTAATGATGAAAAACATCTAACCATAAAGAAATTTTAACATTAGACAGTGGTTTTAAACTCAAAAGCTTGATCGCCAACATGTTTCCAAGTCCAAAATAAGGTCAATATTGAGTCATAAGATCCATAATACAGTTAAAAATTCTCATAATAATAAACAGTTTAAGCCAAAAATTTCGACATTTTTGAAAATTTTTTCAAAATTTACCCTAAAAATACCCAATTTTTGGCCATTTTTCGCGCCGTCAACCCCACCTTACACCTATCCCCTATCCCCCCCACCTTGGATGAGCCTCCCCACCCCAAATCTCCGTTATACCTATGGACCCCACCCAAATCCGAATTTTGGGGGAGGTGTTAGGGAAAGGGGCGTGGGGGGCTACCTCCCCCCCCAATGGAGGGGTCGCCTACCCCCCCCTAAGTATTTGTACCTGGGGGGGGGGTACCCCTCCCCCAAATCGATTTTTCAGACCCCTCCCCCCTAAAAATTGTCCAACCCCTACCAAATTTTCGAATATTTTTAGGGTAGAAATTTGCGAAATTTTTCAAAAATATTCCAAATTTAGCAAAAACTGCTAGAATTCGCTTAATTAAGCTAAAAATCGTTAAAAATAGCTGTAAATTGCGAAAAATTTTCCACGTTTTTAACGAAAAACCAATTTTACGCGACCCCCGTTTCTTACCCCTCCCCCAAATCGACTCTTGGCGACCCCCCCCTTATTTTCGCCAAACCCCTCCCTATCGAACCCCCACCCCACTTTTTTCGCCAGCCACACCTATGGACCTAAGTGACCCAAGTTTTCGAGTTTAAAATGTTTTTTCGATGTATATACAGCACATTAAACCTGGTCATAAGCTTCTGTCACTAGTTTTGATATGTGAAATTTTTTCAACCCCTCCATCCAAATCGGCCTTCAGCCGATCCCCCCTAAAAATTGTCAAACCCCTACCTAAATTTTTGAAAATTGATAGGCAACAATTCGAAAATTTACGAAAAATTACCAAAAAGTAGCGAAAAATCGCTAATACCTGTAAATTGAAAAAATTTGAGTTTTTTAACCAAAAACTGATTATTTGCCGACCCTCCCTCCAAAATTTTTTCCTACCCTTCCCCCAAATCTAATTTTTCAGACCCCCTCCCGGCTTTTTTGTCAGACCACCTCACCTCCCTACTTTTTTCAAACCCCCACCCCACTTTCGCCAGCCACACGTCACCTACGGTTGTGACCTCATTTTAGGGGGGAGGAGGTCTGAGCTCGGCGGGGGGGAGGTGGTGGGGTGTGATAGGGAGGCTCACAAACAAGAGAAACTTGATCCTGGAGCTCCAGGTACACCTACATGCCTGGAACATCTACCCCCTTCGATCTTTCTACCAAACCATAACAAGCCAGACAACAATTGCACATATTTCCGCCCTTCAGAAATCGACTTTGAAATGGATTAATAATTGACTTACTGTTGGTATTTACTTTGTGTTTTGCATATATGCATTAAGCGAAAATATTTATTAAGAAATGAAAATTTATTTGGATTGACGATGTCATCCATCACTTTAGAAGGAGCGAAAATTTTACTCTCGAAACTTTCGAATATGGATGGGCGGACTCCAACAGCAGTGACAACTGAGCTAATTCCGTTAAACTAACGCCCCTTGTTTTTGATTGAATAAGTCATTTTAATATCAATATGCCACGTCTTTTATGCAGTTTCGCTACTAAGGTGATTCCCTTTGAGCACATATTTGTTGGTTAACTGTTTAAATAAGGATAAAATTCGGTGAAACTTTTCAAAATAAGTATTTTAGCAGCATTTTTCAAGCATCGTCTCAGAAACTCTACATGTCCGTTCAGGGCAGCTTTTACCAGTTTCTGACAGTTGGGCAGCAGCTGCATAGTTACGACTATATGTAATGAACTGAGTTGGATTAAATAGAAAATTCGATTGTTTGGATTTAATTTCAAGAATGGGGTCGTTTCGATTAGAGTTCACTTACACGGAAGGTTAGCGCGTTTGCCTGATTAGACAAACTTAAGTACCAGATTCCCGAAAGGTAGTTTGCCAAAATCGGGGATCTCTACAGCCAACCTGTTAGGGGTGCTGTCGTGAGTTCGTTTTAGGTAGGGGTCGTTTGGATGATCGCAACAGGATCTGATTCAGCAATGAGATCGCGACAGGATCTAGTTCAGCAATAAGATCACAACAGGATCTTACTCAGCAAGGCTGTCCCTAGTCTGGATGAATACTCAATGATTTATTCATCAATTACAGATTCCGGTATAATTTAGTAATAATACTAACAATAAATAAGATAATCAAACAGAGGCACTAGACAATTAATGTTCACTTCAATTATTAACAATATACGATCAAGGTACAAAGTACCAGGGTTGCCAACTCTTTTGTTACTTAATGCTTTAAGTTAACCAGTATTAGGGGAAGACTAATTATTAGTAATTCGATAGCAGATTCTTTCTTTCTTCCTCTTTTCTTACTATAACTAACAGAACTTAAAATTCACCCTAAACTAGACTTTGGGTTCCTCTTCTTCAGGTACCGATTATAGGGTACAGTCAGAGTCAGGTATAGTGCGTACGTGTGAGTGGTGTATGCTAAATTAACTTCCTTATCCGTCTAATCACAAAATCAAACTAATCAACAGTTAACTGATAATTAACTAAATTTAAGGATATTACACTTCTGTGAGCGGGCTTAGATCTGGTATTAAAGATTCTTAAGGTGGTGATTCCTTTTGAGGTATTGTTGGTTGGCGGCGTAAATCAAGATGAAATTTGATGAAACTTTCCGAAATAAGTTCTTTTAGCGTTCTAACAACCTCCGCGCAATCCCGATTCAAAAATTCGAGATTTCCGGTCAGAGTGGTTTTGCCCAATTTCTGAACGTTTGGCAGCTGCTATACAGTTATGACTATATTCATTCGAAAGATCACATTGAGCTTCATATTTTTGCGTTTTAAAGCAACCTTCTAGCTTTTCTCTACCGTGAGATATAGCCGATCTCCTTGTTTTGGCGTCGAAAACTTGTAATTTTTGCAGAAATTAAATAATCCAACATTTCTTAAGCTACGCAAGCCGTAAAATCAAACTAAGGGCGTCGAAGTGAAGGTCTCACAGGGACAAATTATCCTACGCATGATCGTCTTCCAACTGCTATCCTGTAGGCTGCTATTATAAAAAATGTAGTTTTCACGAAAACACGACCAATTTTTTTCCAAAGATTGTGGAGCATTCACCATGCAAGCTGGAGGGCTGCTACTGAACAAATGTGTTCTGCACAAATATACCCAGGGACTATTTTATAGTTGCCCCGATTGCTGCTTTCTAGCTAAAGTAATCGCTTGACAAATTTGGAAAAAGTAGGCAAAATACAGGGTACGCACACATTTCAGCTTATTTCTCTATAACGAAGAGCGATTTCACAATAAATAAAAAATCGTCCCCAGCTATTTGACGGAGGTATCGAATGATATAATCGATGTCTCGCGAAAAAAATTTACTTGAGTCTGCAAAAAATCTGGGAAAAGATTATACTTCTTCTAAAATGTGTTAAAAATATTTTAAAAAGCAACATTAGTTTCATGGTACACATTAAAAAAGAAAATGTCAAGGTGCATTTTGATATAAAAACGGCTTCTTAACTCCAAGTAATGAATGAATAATAATGGTGCAAACTTTATGAGAAGCCAAGGGAATCACCACCTTAAGGAATTCCACAGATATAAGGCGGCTATCGGATGGTGGAGAGTACAGACACAGGGGTCAGTCCCCCCCCCCCCCCCCCCCCCCCCCCCGGGGGGGGGGGGGGGGGGGGGGGGGGGGGGGGGGGGGGGGGGGGGGGGGGGGGGGGGGGGGGGGGGGGGGGGGGGGAAGAAAAAAAAAAAAAAAAAAGGCGGGGAGTTACCAGGAGATGCCAGAAATATAATTAATATAAATTAAAATGATAATTTAATAGATTCTCTTCTTTCAACTGGCTTCACAGGATCTAGATATACTTCCGAAAGACTAGTTGGGATTAGGCCTAAACCAGAGACCGGGAACCCTGAGCTCCCAAAACGAGAGGGCGTACGGAACTAGACAAAATGAACATAAAATTGGATCTTTTGAATGGTAGTGTCAGAAAGATGATACAAAGTTCAGACAAAGGTAGGTTTCAATGATTCCCAACTTGATTCAGTGCCAGCAGTGGTCTCTGCCTTAGTTGCTAACTCCTGGTTTCATAAAGTGTTCAGCAATGTACCTTCCGAAAGACCGTTCTGGACTGATAACTGATTAGGACCACACTGATACGATTCTGACCAAAATACTGACTACTGGATTCGAATACCATTACAACGCTTCGGACTGATCATCCACTGATACTAAACCCTCCACAGGCAGATCGCTTCTCCGACAAAAGATGAGCTCTTCTGGATCACCTGAATCAAATGGGTTAAAACCCATTAGTACAGGATATGTGTGCGGGAATCAAACCCAGCAACCATTACTCACTTTAGATGGCTTTCTGAGATAAAAGTTGGAATTTCGTTAATTTTGAGTGACATTTGACTGAAACGATTAATCACAGCATACTTTGGGAAATTCGCAGTTAAGACA
>JASAND010004758.1:0-25223 GCA_030248195.1 Trissonchulus latispiculum
TCTTACCAGTCTTGTGTGTCTCTCAGATAGTCCGAGCCAGTAGTTTATCAGTGGACCGCAGAAGTCCGGATCAGTGAATCAGTAGTCAGACAGTCTGTCAATTGGAATCAGTCAGTTTTGGAAGGTACATAGACGGCTTGTAGTGCCGAGTAGTGGATTAAGACAGAGACAGCGAGCGTAGCACCACCTGATCAAAGAGGGAAGTTAAACCAGAAACCGAAAGGCCTAACCTAATACTTGGAAAAGGGACTAAAACACTATTTCTTTGTTTCGATCTCATCATGAATTCAACCGTTTTCGTCATCAGTTTTGTGTCGGGAGGCGTTTCTCCCGTGTCTCTGGCCTAAGCGCCACCCCAACCTCAGTGAAGAAGAAGAAGCCGTAGATTCGTTGAACTGTGTAGTTGTTTAATTTACATTAATTAGGAATAGGTAAGGCAGAACCAGGTGACTCCCCATTTTCTCTATTTCCTCAAAAAGCCAGTTCCGTACAGTAACCCTGTCTAGGTGTTGGAGCCGACCTTCGGGAAAGCAGTGTCCAACGATTCGGGGACTCACCCATAGACCGACCCCAGGTTCATATTAGTTAATAATTGTTTGTTTGTAGTTTGCTGAATTGTAGTTTGATAAACCGTTTGTAAGGACGGATAAAGAGTCGCACAGCACAAGCATATAGGCGCACGAGAAAGCATATAGGTACTTGGTTAGTAGAGAGTTGGAGACAGTGTAATAATTGGGTAGTCAAGACAGAGTTCGAGAAAAGGAAGAAGAAGAAGTACCACTGAACCTTGTCCCTAACTTAAACTATACAACTTGGGTAATATTATCCTAAATTAGGATAATATTAATACTAATCGAACGAGGGTAACTGGCAACTCTGGTACAGTAAAATTGTATACTGTACTGATCTGTAATTGTACCTGTTTTTGCTCAGTTCCTGTTAGTTAGTTACCCCTGTTAGTAACACATACTGTATTGTACTTTGTAATTTTGCCAAAGAGTGTACCCATAATACCTGTAATAAGTTTAGTAAATAATTGGTGTGTCAGACCTAGAGTCTCAGAGTTTAACAGAGAGGCGCGATTGTCTCTGAAAGTCAGGCGCGTTAGCCTAAAGATTGGATCAGGACTACTCAAAGGTAAGTTCTGGTCAGGAAGCCGAAGACTCATCATCGATCCAGCGATCAAATCCAAGCAAGCGCTGACCCCTCTTGCTGATCGGCTGGAATCCAGTGCAACAAACGAACTCACGAAGAAGACCCCTACAAAGGTTGGCTGCAGGGAATCTCTGATTTTGGAACACCACCTTTCGGAGATCCGGTGCCTAAGTCTACTTTCCTAAGTGGACGCGCTGACCTTCCGTGTAATCAAGTGCAGAGCGGTTTCTGTCACTAGACCGGAGAGCAGAGCGTTTTCTGACTCTGGATCCTAGCAACTTCATTACATATATTCAACCGCCTGTAACTTTTGATTGCAACCACGTACAGGAGAGATAAGCACATCGTTGTAACGGCCTTTTTATGCTCTTTCAAATAGTGTATTCGGCGTTCTCGTTTGCTGCTTTGATAAAATTTCGAAATTTTAAGCCATACCGGTAGCTAGCCAAGCACGTGGTCTCCGTTGCCGAAATTTTGCCAAAAGATGCCCCGCCAACCAAGATAAGTTTAGCTGGGATTTCTTTAAAATTGAGCTATCGGTCTAAATTTTATATCTACAATCCCGATAATGCAAGCGCCACCTTAAGCAACTTCATTACATATATCCTGAACACAGCATGGACTACATTTTGGAAAAATTGTTCCTGGTCTATTGTTTGTTTACCCAATTTAGCTATAATTGGAAAAATTACCATGAAGATTAAAGGAACTAACCCGACAGAAAAGTCTCACCTTGAAGAGTTTCTTTTTGCAACATTGTTGAGCAAATGGGCTAGCTTGGAAGTACATGCCTGTTATTTTTTGTGACTTAGATATAGAATGACAAGAATTTGAAAATTGTGAAAATTTTCGATTTTCCGAAAGCTTTAAGCTTTAAAAAGATGCCAATTATAATTACATGTTACAAAGGCTGAGTAAGAGCGACTTCTAAATAATTGCAAACTAAAGGTGCATTCATAGTTCCTGTCGCAAGCAGACGCGCGTATGGAAGCGGCTGCATGCGCTCGTGAGCATGAATTCGTTACAACTGATTTTAAACGGTTAAAACGGCATGTTACAATCTGATGCGTCGACGCGCGTCTCAAAGCGTTTGGGACTATGAATGCACCTTAAGAGCAAGTTTTTTGATTTCCGATATGTTGAAAAAAATTTAACGCTAAAATCTACGTGAATTAATACGTAGGAAATAAGCTAAGTTTATGGCTCAATCTGACTTAGCAAAGCGGGAAGGAAAGACCAAAGTGCAATTACATAGCAGCAGGACGGGCGAGGAAGCACCCATATATATATAGGTGTAACGGAGATTTGGGGTAGGGGGCATAGGTGCATAGTTTCCTTGGGGGGGGGTTCCCCTCCCCCAAAATTTTCGACCAACTTTACCCCCCAGATTTTTTGACTTACCCTCCCCCAACTTTCGGCTGGCTACCCCCCCCCCCCGAACCATAGGTGTGGCTGGGCAAAAAATCTGGGGTGGGGGGAGGGGGGTTCCGACGGAGGGTGGGGAGACCCCCCCTAAATTTTCGATTTTATGCCATTTTTGGCCACTTTGGCCAAAAATCTGGGGGGGGGTAGGAAAAATTTGGGGGGGGGTCGCCAAAATTTGTCATTTTTATTTTGGTGGGGGGTGCCCCCCCCCCCCCCGCCCCCCCCACCCCCCCCCCCCCCGCTAACACACCTATGCCCCGAACCCCCCTCAACGATTTTTGGACCCAAAATGTTAGCTAATTTTGGCCGAAAAATGGTCATTTTTTAAAGCTCAAATTTTGGCTTAAAGTCGCTTTAAAACGGTGCAAAAACGCCTAAAACGTTAAAAACAAGCATTATTTTGAAGAAAAAAGGGCTAAATTATAGCAAATTTAGCATTTTTTGGCCATTTTTCGAAATTTCTGAGGTCCAAAGTCGGGGGGGGGGGGTACCCATAGGTGTAACGGGGATTTGGGTTGGGGGGGCCCCCTCCCCCGGAATTTTGCGGGGGGCCCCCTTTTTAGACCCCCCCAAACCCCCCCACGACCCCCCCAAACCTCCCCCAAAAAAGTTTTTCTATTTTTATGTCAAAAATCGCATTTTCAGCCATTGCTAATGCCAAAAAACATTCAACTATGAAGTAATTTTGACATTAGACAGGGGTTTTAAACTCGAAAACTTGATTGCCAACATGTTTCTAAGTCTAAAATAAGGTCAATATTGAGTCAGAAAGTCCATAAAACTTTTGAAAACGTGTATTTCACGCAATAATGAACAGTTTAAGCCAAAAATTTTGACATTCTTGAAAAATTTTGCAAAATTTACCCTAAAAATACACGATTTTTGGCCAATCCCCCCCCCCCCCCCCCCAGTGGGGGGGGGGCGGGGGCCCCCAAAAATTTTTGGGGGTGGTTTGTAAAAATGGGTGGGGGGGGTTACCCCCCCCCCCCCCCAAACCTCCCCCCAATTACACCTATGGGGGTACCCAGAGGTGGAAGGTGGGGGGGGGGGTTGGGGGGGGAGCCCCCCCGAGCCTTTTCTCAACCCTCCCCCAAAACTTTTGGGGGGGCGGGGCGTCCCCCCTCCGCAACTGTGAAATGGGGGGGGGGGTAAATGGCCAAAAATTGGGTATTTTTGGGTAAATCTTGAAAAAATTTTCAAAAATGTCCAAATTTTTGGCTTAAACTGTTTATTATTATGAGGAACAAGTAATGAAAATGCTCCTCCGGAGCATGAAAAAGTAATATGGGTAGTTGTGAGGTTGTAAAATCAAGAGAGGACTAGTCTTAAAAATGCTTAATATGGGGCTAGGTTCAAAAAAAGAAGAGGACTAGGTTGTGAGCGAATTAATATGGGCACAGCTTCGCCGAGCAACCCATATTCGCGGACTGAAAAAGTTATATATTTTTATACGTATATACCAGTGTTCAGATTTAGTTACGGCACGTAAATAACATACGACTATGATAAACGGGTTTTAGTGGAAGCAAACATTTCTTGCGATAAACTCTTAATATTTATCTACTGAGCGTTTTAACCATTTGTAAGAAAAGTATATGTTTCAACAATAACTTCAGGATCAGGACACTCTCCGACGATCTTCTATTTCTATTCAACCGTTAGCGTTACAATCATAGCTTTGGTTCTTTCTAGTTGCTTGTCGTAGTCCAGCACAACCAAATTATATACTATATAGTTTACGTATATATAACTGCTGGAATTGTAATTATTGACTGACATTAATTGCTTTGTATATGGCAATCGCCATGACGAAGCGTGAAAGCCCGCGAATATGGGTTGCTCGGCGAAGCTGTGCCCATATTAATTCGCTCACAACCTAGTCCTCTTCTTTTTTTGAACCTAGCCCCATATTAAGCATTTTTAAGACTAGTCCTCTCTTGATTTTACAACCTCACAACTACCCATATTACTTTTTCATGCTCCGGAGGAGCATTTTCATTACTTGTCCTTCTGTCATTTTAAAGGTTCCCTTTCCAGCAGTGAGCTGACGCAGATTAGGAGCTTGAAAAATGCAATAGGCAGGGCAAATGGGCTTTCATTTTTTACCAAACATGACTACTTTTGAAGACTTTAATTTTTGACCCACGCCGGCCACCCACCCACAGGTCGGTGGAGCCACTTTTTGTGGCTGGTATAATGACAAAACTTGATCGCCTCGCCAAGGGCTTTCATTTGATACCAAACTTGACCACTTTTGAAGACTTTCATTTTTGACCCACACCGGACCCACAGTGGGTGAGGCACCCACCCACAGGTCGGTGGGGCCACTTTTTGTGGGTGGCATAATGATAAAAGTTGATCGCCTCGCCAAGGGCTTTCATTTGATACCAAACTTGACCACTTTTGAAGACTTTCATTTTTGACCCACACCGGACCCACAGTGTGTGAGGCACCCACCCACAGGTCGGTGGGGTCACTTTTTGTAGGTGGCATAATGACAAAAGTTGATCGCCTCGCCAAGGGCTTTCATTTGATGCCAAACTTGACCACTTTTGAAGACTTTCATTTTTGACCCACACCGGGCCCACTGTGGGTGGGCCACCCACCCACAGGCCGCTGGGGCCACTTTTTGTGGGTGGCATAATGACAAAAGTTGATCGCCTCGCCAAGGGCTTTCATTTGATACCAAACTTGACCACTTTTGAAGACTTTCATTTTTGACCCACACCGGGCCCACTGTGGGTGGGCGCTGTGGGTCAGGGGTCACATCCACCGACCTCAGCAGTATGCTCATCGTTTTCAGCGACCCCGATTTACTATATATGGGTACCACCCCAACGCCGAAAAACGCCATTTTTAGTGACTTTTAGGCCATTTCTAGTAAAAGTGGGACTTTTCGTGAAAACAGGTGAAAAAATGCAAAGTTTGGGCCCATCTCCTGAAAGCTACAGAGCGAAATTAAAAAATCCCCCTCGTTACATTCCGCGCATAGTCCGAAAGATTCAAATAAAATAAACCAAACCGATCTAGCTGCTAGCCTGTGAAAAAAAAGTCGATCACAACCGAAGTGCCAAAATAGCGAAAGTCCGACTTTGGGGCCTTGGCACAGAGCCAAAATTGGCCAGGTGCCAAAATGACCAAAAAAAGGTTGCATGGGAGGACCCTGCCTACCATACATGGGCAAGGTCAAATGGGTTAGACTACACCAGATTTTTGTCGTGCGTGGGTCCTTTAATGTTTGGTGGGGGGGGGGGTTCCAATGAAAATTTGCTTCGACCACGTTTTTTATATGGATACGCTCACGCACGCAGAATTTGTTATTTATTTATTTATTGTTTAATTACAGACAGAAGAATTCATTCAAATACAGGAGAAGCAAATTCAATTTGATGAACAAGCGCATTAAACTTCCGGAAGGCAAAAATCTTTAAAGTTCAAATTACATCCATCTGCAACAGGGTTCTTGAAAATCTGTGATCTGTGCCAATTTGTGTATTTTTTCGTGTGTATTTTAAAATTTTATAAAAGCAATAAAATTTTACTGCGTGAAATTACAAAAATACCTTCTCAAGGCAATAAACGCTATAAACGCACTAAACGTCGAATTAATGCATTTGCAATGCTTTTTAATAAGATCTAAGAAATAAGATAAGAGTTTTAGCATCATTTTACCTTGGGTGCTCATTTAATTATAGTGCAAAAGCATGAATAGCGAACGAAAAATAGATAAGCAGGGGGTCTGGGGGCGCAGGCCCCCAGCAGTTGAAGCCCAGGTTGGTTAGAGAAAAAGTTAAAGTATCCTTAATCCTTGAACAGTTAACTATATACGTATTTTAGTTAGCATTACGCTAACATTAACACTAAAAACATTACGTACGCAAAACAGAAACAAAAACAGCATACATTAGTACAACTGCTTAGCCAGAAGGTATACGTATAAGCAACTGCAGATGGAAGGATCAGTGTAGAATTGAAGAGGCAAACGGGGGGTCTGGAGGGCGGGAGCCCCCAGAAGAAACCTGAGCCCAACCTAACCTACGATAAACTGCATCAAGAAATAACTTTAGAACTCTTGAAATTTTAAGGCTTGGTATTTTGGTGCGCATTTTTAAGTGCGGTTATTTGCATGGGTATTTTGACAGCGCGCGTTCTGCGTCTGCGTGGGTATTTTGACAGCGCGTCTCCTGCGTCTCTGTGGGTACTTTGACAGCGCGCGTTCTGCGTCTGCGTGGGTGCTTTGACAACGCGCGTTCTGCGTCTGCGTGGGTATTTTGACAGCGCGCGTCCATCGTCTGCGTGGGTGCTTTGACAACGCGCGTTCTGCGTCTGCGTGGGTATTTTGACAGCGCGTATCCTGCGTCTCTGTGGGTATTTTGACAGCGCGCGTCCATCGTCTGCGTGGGTGCTTTGACAACGCGCGTTCTGCGTCTGCGTGGGTATTTTGACAGCGCGCGTCCATCGTCTGCGTGGGTGCTTTGACAACGCGCGTTCTGCGTCTCTGTGGGTATTTTGACAGCGCGCGTCCTGCGTCTGCGTGGGTGCTTTGACAACGCGCGTACTGCGTCTGAGTGGGTATTTTGACAGCGCGTGTCCTGCGTCTCTGTGGGTATTTTGACAGCGCGCGTCCATCGTCAGCGTGGGTGCTTTGACAACGCGCGTTCTGCGTCTGCGTGGGTATTTTGACAGCGCGCGTCCTGTGTCTGCGTGGGTATTTCGACGACGCGCTCCGTGCTCCTTTTATCTGCGCGAGTCTTTCGACCTCTGCGTGGGTCCTTCTTTTTGCCTTGCGTGGGTGCGTGGGTCCAGCCTACACCGGTGTAGGCGTGGTGTAGGCGTTGCCCATGCGTGCTGCCTACCAACATATAATAGTAGTATAGGACCAAAATGCCCATATCGTTCCAACACTGCGCTGACATAAGCACTTCCGAAAAGCGTTATTAACCGAGAAAAAAAAACAAACGCACGGTAACTCCCGCCTAGTGCAAAATTTCGAAGTTCGGAATTTTAACCAAAAGTATGGTGGTACTTGTAGTACTGCTCGAGTACTTTACGATGGTAACATTTTTACCCCTCCCAGACCTCTAATTAGCTGGCACCAGGCCAACACGGTCTCCAGGGGGCCGCGCAGACGCCTTTATACCCATATTATGTAGGGGCGCTATCGCGCCCCTACATAATACACGTTTTTAGCTGTATTATGGATCTTATGACTCAATATTGTCCTTATTTTGGACTTGGAAACATGTTGGCAATCAAGTTTTTGAGTTTAAAACCACTGTCTAATGTTAAAATTACTTTATGGTTAGATGTTTTTTATCATTAGAAACGGCTGAAAATGCGATTTTTGGCATAAAAAATGAAAAATTTTTTGGGGGAGGGTTGGGGGGGTTCTGGGGGAGGGGGGGGTCGCCAGAGGGCCCCCCCAGAAAATGTTGGGGGAGCCTCCCCCACCC
The DNA here is from genome assembly GCA_030248195.1 of Trissonchulus latispiculum. Taxonomy (NCBI): domain Eukaryota; kingdom Metazoa; phylum Nematoda; class Enoplea; order Enoplida; family Ironidae; genus Trissonchulus; species Trissonchulus latispiculum. Next base: position 8,034 of record JASAND010004758.1, read on the forward strand.
CAAATCTACGTTACTCCTATGGGGGTACCCCCTATCACATTTCGGGGGTCGACCACCAAAATCCCAAAATTTACCCCCCCCCCCACCCCGAGACCTTAAGGTCCAGGGAAACTGCATAGGTGTCATTGGGGGGGTCGGTTTGGGGGGGGGGTAAGTAACCCCCCAGCCATTTTTCCAAACACCCCCAGAAAATGCGATTTTGGCATAAAAATAGAAAAATTTTTTGGGGGAGGTTTGGGGCGGTCGTGGGGGGGGGGTTAGGCCCCCCATAGAAGGCCAGACCAGTAGCGGATCCAGGATTTTGAAAAGGAGGGGGCCCGCTGAAAAATTTTTTCCGGGGGGGGGGTAACCAAATTTTTCCGGGGGGGCATAGGTGTACCTGGGAGGGGGTGGGGGGAACCCCGACCCCCCAATGGAAAAGTGCCAACCCCACCCCCGAAATTTTGGAGGCAGACCCCACCCCCAAATGGCCAAATCCCAGACCCCACCCACCCAAATTTGCCAGACCCCACCCTCAAAATTTTGAAAATTTTGCCTCAAAATTAGTAAAAATTCGAAATTTTTTGGATAAAGGATAAATTTTTGGATAAGTTTTTTCGAATAAATGAGCAAAAATGAAGAAATATTTTAGATTTTTAGTTGGAAATAACGCTTTTTTAGCAAATTTGCGAATTTTTTCTAAATTTTTGACCAAAAAATTTTTTACCCCCCCCAAATTCGATTTTTCCGGACCCCACCCCACCTCAAAACGGCTGACCCCACCCACCCTAATTTCGGCTACCCCCTCCCCCAACGATTTCCCAAGGTACACCTATGGGGGGGGAGGTAAAAACTTTCTTTTTCCAGGAACACATTATTTGTACAAGAAATATAATATTGTGTATGGTACGATTAGTTCACTTGCCAATTGGAAAACAACTATATCCCGTGAGCGAAGCAAAGCATGGAGAATTGACACCAGGCGCGCAGGGGGGGGAAATGGGGGGAATCCCCCCCAGAAATTGTGTTCAGAGTTTGGCAAGGTCGAAGTCACCAGCCTACAACGGACCTCTACCGTTGCGTAGTCCTTTACTTGTTAACATATTTCCCATGATTTATGTCGTGTTTTACACAATAAGTTTTTGAAGAAAAGTTGAGCCAAATATTTTATTTGCATTCTGCAGTCGCTGGAAGGATGTAGTCATACTTTGCAACAAATAGTTCCGTGCTGCTGCGATATATATATATATATATATATATCATAGGGGTCGCGGCAGCGACCCCTATAATATGTGTCAAAAGTCCCTGGAGACACCGTAAAATAAGCTGCGCAGAGGCTGCGCAAAATCCTGCGCAGATCCTGCGCAGATTTCATGCGCAAATTGTAGAGCACATCGAGTTTAGTATGTGTGCGAAGTTTCAGCCCCGTATCACTTTCCGTTAAAAAGTTGTGCCCCGGACCGGTTATGGCGGCGATGTTTTTTTTCCGGTTTCTCCTATTTAATGGTCGTATTGTCCTGACTTTCCGCCTCTTTCACGTAATCTGCAGCGGAGGCCGGACCTAAAGGGGTATAGGGTCTGGTAGTACCCCATGCGCCATTTAAGAATCGCTACTTTTTTGCGCCGCAGGTGCGCCACAGCGCCGCAGCGGCGCCGCAAAGTCGGCTCAGAGCGAAAAGTGACCATTTTTGTGGTCGCTGCGCAGCTCGAACGTTAAGAGCTGGAGCCGATTTCTTTTTATATTCAGAAACTACATATATTGAACTAACTAAATAGCTAAGTCTCGTTTCTCTATCACTTCTCATGCGACCACAGTGGCCGGTCAAAAATGGTGAAAATTCGAAAAATGAAAAATCGAAATTTCTCGCTGTGTATTCAACTTAGAAAGCTCAATTCTTTCATACAAAGGTTTTCTGGCACGGCGAATTGATTCCCGTAAGCAGTTTTGCCGTCGGACCCACCCATATTGCTGGGCCGGTTCCACTTTGCTGTCGGGAGGGTCAAGTCGGTACCGACTTCCAAGAACACCATATAGGACTGTGCATAGCCTCTCAAAACTTTGTCCATAGGGGTTTTCTGGTGCGCCCAGCTCATTTCCGGTGTCCGTTTTGCCGTCCGACCCACCCATTTTGCTGGGCTGGTTCCACTTTGCTGTCGGGAGGGTCAAGTCGGTACCGACTTCCAAGAACACCATATAGGACTGTGCATAGCCTCTCAAAACTTTGTCCATAGGGGTTTTCTGGCGCGCCCAGCTCATTTCCGGAGTCCGTTTTGCCGTCCCACCCACCCATTTTGCTGGACTGGCTCCACTTTGCCGTTTGAAGGGTAAATCGGGTAGGGGGTCAAGTGGTCAAAAATAAGATTTTTCAAAAGTGGTCAGATTTGGTACCAAATGAAAGCGCTAAGTGAGCTGAACAACTTTTGTCATAGAATTGCATGCTCAAAGTGGCTGTAGAGGGCTGTGGTGGGGTGGGGTGGGGACTTAGGCGATTTTGGGTCAAAAATTAAAATTTTCAAAAGTGGTCAAATTTGGTACCAAATGAAAGCCCGCATCGAACTGAGCAACTTTTGTCATAGAAGTGCGTACCTAAGTGGCTGTAGAGCAGTGTTTTTTTTGCTCGGACACTTTTGCGCTCTTCTGCGCACTGCCCCAAAATTTTTTGCGCAATTTGCTAAAAAAGTGCGCATAGCAGGAAAAATGCTAAAATTTAGCATAAAATTCCGGTTTTGCATTTTTAGTAATTGCATGACCTTTCTACAATGTTCAGAGCTGTTGATTATAAGATGTTAGAACTGAATGGGTACAACAATTTGCAAACTCTCCTAACTTTACAACGCCGGGTCTGGGGCACAGAAGCAAAAGACTTTAAATATAGCAACCATTTGACTACTTATGATAATCTTCAAGTTTTATTGATATAAAAGTATGTAAATTTGCATCAAGTTTTATTGATATGAAAGTAAATTTTTATTCTGTACATTTACTGGAAAAAAGAAACCTTTGGCAATTTTTAAGTTGTTTAAGTCTAAGAATCCTCATTGCTTTTTGTAAAAACAAAAATACTCGCTACTTTGAAATTTCATCGAAAATTACGCAGTTTTCCTAAAATGATTAAGGTTCCGGTATCAGATTGTATATAATTTTCAGGGCTCAACCCAGAGCATCTCTATTTTTGAATGCTTTTTGAACTATCGGTGGGTAGAGAAAACATGGATAATAACAAACTTAGCTGTCACAGAATCTCCTAAACTCTTAAAGTTTTGTAAATTTCTCCAAAAACTGATAAACTAAAATTACAATTTGACAATCTGTTTTATGTCTCACAACTTGAATATGGAGTGCGAGTTGCATATAAAAGTCAGATTAAATCATATGCACGTTAGGCCATGGATGCTTGTATATTACTGCTAGCCTGTTTACTGAAAGTCAGGTCGTAACTTTGCGGTGAACCAGTAGTAGGCAAGTAAGGACGCGGGTTTGGGGCGGAGCACCCAGGAAAAATTTGAGATTTGTTGTGAAATTGAGAGCCAGGAGCAATTTTTCTGAGCACTTTGAGCAACAAATTTTCAGTAATTTTCTCTCCGTGTCCCTAAAAAAGGTGCGCACGCGTGCGCACAAGCCCAAAATTTTTTGCTAATTTCAGAAAAAAAAGTGTGCCATTGCGCACTTTTTTGAGCAAAAAAAACACTGCGTGTAGGGGGCTGTGGTGTGGTGGGGTGGGGACTTAGGCGATTTTGGGTCAAAAATTAAAATTTTCAAAAGTGGTCAAATTTGGTACCAAATGAAAGCCCGCATCGAACTGAGCAACTTTTGTCATAGAAGTGCGTACCTAAAGTGGCTGTAGAGGCCTGTGGTGGGGTGGGGTGTGGACTTAGGCGATTTTGGGTCAAAAATTAAAATTTTCAAAAGTGGTCAAATTTCGAGTCAAACGAAGGCCCGCATCGAACTGAACAACTTTCGCCATAGAACCACCCACCCAAACTTGCTGTGTCGGATTTATATACTTTCTTTCTCAACCGGATTAAACGACAGACATAGGCCCAACACACATCTGTATTATCCCCTTTTGTGCGGAGCATTTTTGTTACTTGTATATATATATATATATACCAGACGAAATTTTAAAATAACTATTACTTCAATTGGGGTGAGTCCAGTAGAAGTTGAATAATTTTTGAAATTATGAAAACATCCGTAATATAAACTTTAAACTAGATTTAATTAGAAAATGAGAAATTTTTCGAAATTATGAAAAATTCGTACGTCATGGAAAATTATAAAAATTAAAATTTTCAGCATTATAAATACATCCGTAACGAAACCTGTGCATGGAAGCCAGTAGAAAAAGCCATTCATCACGTTTCAAAGTTTCCAAATTGAGATACAAAAGCACTGCAGGTGCGAAAAATTTAAAAAAAACTGAATTACAGAAGCGCAGCAGGCGCGAAAATTTTAAAATAATGAAGTGGAAAGTGCAAGTTTCACAACAACAAATCTTAACCGCTGAGTTGGAAAGGGTCGTGTTTTCGAAAATTTTAAAAAATTCCGTCGGAAGGGGCTGCAGGCGAAACGAATTTTTACAGAATTGAGATTGAAAAGCGCCGAAATCTTGAAAAAAGTTTAGTTTATGTACTGAAAATAGCTCACGTTTTGCTTCCCGCGTGCGTATATATATATATGTCTCCGGGACAGCACGACGCTCTGGGAGACTGTGTGCGTAGTCCTCGGAAACGGCACATTGTGGCCTCCCATACGTATTCGTATTTTTCGGGACAGCACGCTCCCCGACCCTGCGTTCGCAGTTCTTAGGGAAGGCGCGCTCCGCAAGCGTGCGTACGTAGTCCTCCTAGCCGCCGCCCTGTAGATTCCCGCTTGCGCAGTTCGGGAGATGTCCTCTTGCGTAGTCCTTCACTTTGCTTAGCGTAGTGTGTGGGTCCAGCCTACAACGTTGTAGGCAAATTGTAGGCTGTGCCGACCTGTGATTGTGTTGCCCCCAGGAATTTTTCCTGCCACGTGTGTAAAACGCCTATTTTTCAAAAAAATTTCGCGCCTTCGGCGCGATACATATAAGTGTATTATACCAATATAATATACGTATACGTGTTTCGCACTAAAAATGAGTACCAATTACCCTGTTTGCTCTACTTTGACCACCTTCTGCATCATTTTGGTGCATGAACAAACAAGCACCGCGCCTTAACTGTTATTGTAATTTCAACGAATGCTCTGTAAAAATTCCACGAAGGTCACGAATTAGAAAAATTTCTCAGCTTCGAGAAAACATTTTATTAAAAGCATCGCTTAAAAATTCAGAAAAGCACAAGTTAAAATTGGGAAAACCCAACACGTCAAGGAGTCTGATAATTGCAAACTTTGTTCAATTTTGTCTATAGATGTCTTACAATAACTTACAATAACTACTCATGGAAACCGATTTATTATACGCTAATTTGTAAAAAATATATTATTAGAGATGCACCGGGGCCGCCACTACCGGGGCCGGGGCCGGGGCCTAGAAATTGGGGGTCCAAATCGAAAATTTTCAAAAATTTTCTTGAAAATTTAAATTTTGCAATAATTTTTGATATACAAACGTTACTATCGTTGTTTTCATTCATATCAGCGGGAAAACAAACGATTTGTAACACTTTTTGACTTTCGAAAATTAAAAATTTTGGTCAAAAAATGTCAAAAATTTACAAAATTTTGCTAATTTTTGGCCCCGGTCGGTACCGGGGCCTGACCACCGGGGCCGGGGCCTGACTACCGGGGCCGGGGCCAGGCCCCGGTGCATCCCTATATATTATTATGCAAATGTATAGAAATTCATTTACCATGACATGCATAAAAATTAGTTAACAAAATATCAGAGTCCACTTATTCCGGTTCAGTTGAATATTAAGATATACGGGGGTCTAGGGGCGGTAGCCCCCAGTAAAAGCCACACTCTTAGCACGAAAAATCGCTTCTAGAAATTAATTTATAGCACTCCAGGCATTTATACTTAAGTTTCAGTAATAAATTTCCTTTGGTTCGTTAACTGCAAAAAAGATCCGGATCCGGATGGGTTTTCTGCCGGATCCGGATCTGCAATATCCGGCAGGATCCGGATCCGGATATCCGGTCGATCCCTAATATATATATATACGTTATGAAAGCAAAATAAAATTTGTAAATGCTCCTATTGAAGCCGGTATATAGTCATAAAATAAACTGAAGTCATTGAGTACAATTATGTATATACTTACAAAACAGGAAAGAAAACAAATAGAAGACACTTTAAGAGCCCCCCACCCCCATACCCGACTTCGACTACTCCCCCCCCCCCCAAGCCGAAGAGAAAAAAGCCAAATTTTTGCGAACATTTTTACAATTTTTCAAAAATTTTTTGAAAAAATTGTCTGAAAATAGTTAAAAACGCTAATCCCCCTGGATACGCCCCTGTCTCTCGGTGTATGGGGAGGGGAAACCCAAAACAGGGAGGGCGTGGTGGGCACCGGAAAAGTGGGGGACGCCCTCCACCCCGCCCGCCTCAACTAAAATAAACCCATAGCGTGGGCCTGTTTCTGTTTTTGATTTTCTGTGTTTCATGTTTACTCCTATAGATTTTTTGTCTGTTCTTCTCTAGGCGCACGACTTATATACGTACGTATATATATATATACATAATGGCTGCTTGGGATGTCAGCACAAGCGAGTTCAGTAACGTGGGCGGATTTGGATCACAAGGCACTCCAGGGACTCAAAAGAAAGGACCTGTAGGTTGGAAATTTTGTGATATATATCATGGGGCAGCTCGGAGAGCGCCCCATAATATGAGCCAAAAAGGTACATTGCGTGTTTTCAAAATGCTTAATTAGGCGTAACTAATTAACGGTAAGGAATTAAGAGCTAATATTTACATTTTTGAAATCCCCAGGCCAAGAGCTTTCGAATGATACCAAACTTGCCCGGAAAAAATGAACTTTGAAAATTTTCATTTTTCAGACCTACTTTCTAAGTGGGGTTTTTTATACACTTGTGTTTCTCCTTTACGCTCGTGCTATATATTCTAAAGTCTGACCAAAAAATGTAGGGAGCGAAATTGTTTTGTTTATACTGAATTACCGTTACATTTTTGCTGCAGCAATGTATATAGTTTCTGAACCGTCATGGCATATATAAGCTTTCTTTTGGTTGAAAAAATTTTTTTAAAAATTAAAATTCATCAAAAGAAGCCGATTTTTTAGGTTTTGAAAGATCAGTAGAAGACAGGAACTAGCCGTTCGGTAGACAATTAGCCCATGTCTCACACATTTTGAATCTCGAATATCAGCTGATTTCGTCAAACATTGCGATAGTTATTCAATTTTTTCGATTTTCAAAATCCTCTGATCTTTGCCGCTTTTCCAACTTTGGCTATTACTCGCGACTCACTCAATGCAAAAAATTTTTAATTGGATTTTCAGGACCGCTTACGTGTCAGCTTTCATGTGATATATGTGGTTTTTCAAAATTTGAAAATCGATTTTTTCGAAAAATATATACCACTTTTTGACCCAAAATTTCGACAAGGCGAATCCAGCAAAAGTGGGTGAAAATAACATTATCATAAAGTTTAGTCTGAGCTGAATCCAACGATATAAAGTTTTCGTGGCTACGGCTTAAATTGCCCCAGCAGCAAATTTTTAAACAATTTCCTATTTCAGGTGATTTCTGACAAGTTGTGCTATATTGTGCATTGATTTGCCGCAAATAGTGTAAACTAGCCAAAAACAGGCTAAAAAGCTAAATTGTTTAAAAATTAGTTGCGGATGCAATATAAGATGTAGCCATGAAAACTTTATATCGTTGGATTCAGCTCAGATTAAACTTTATGATAATATTATTTTTACCCACTTTTGCTGGATTCGCCTTGTCGAAATTTTGGGTCAAAAAGTGGTATTATTCGAAAAAATCGATTTTCAAATTTTGAAAAACCACATATATCACATGAAAGCTGACACGTAAACGTTCCTGAAAATCCAATTAAAAATTTTTTGCATTGAGTGAGTCGCGAGTAATAGCCAGTCAAAGTTGGAAAAGCGGCAAAGATCAAAGGATTTTGAATGATTGAATAACTATCGCAATGTTTGACGAAATCAGATGATATTCGGGATTCAAAATGTGTGAGACATGGGCTAATTTTCTACCGAACGGCTAGTTCCTGTGTTCTACTGATCTTTTAAAACTTAAAAAATCGGCTTCTTTTGATGAATTTTAATTTTTTAAAAAATTTTTTTCAACCAAAAGAAAGTTTATGCCATGACGGTTCAGAAAATATATACATTGCTGCAGCAAAAATGTACCGGTAATTCAGTATAAACAAAACAATTTCGCTCCCTACATTTTTTGGTCAGACTTTAGCACACTGATTTTTCACATGCCTTATGGTGGTAACCTTTACCTATTATTATCTTGTTAGCGAAACCATGAACCTGTTCACTATTGATTATTTCGGCCTAATTCGGCTTCTAGCGGTTTCTACAGACTGTCAAACATGGGCTCACGAACATTCGGACTTAGAAAATTTTCGAGGGTCCCAACATAGAAACTTCTCAAAAAGTCCCCAAAAACGGCTATTTTCGGCCATTTGGTGGTGCACATATATACGTAGTAACTAGGGGGGAAAATGCCCTCGACGGGCAACCAACTTGGTAGAATAGGGAAAGACTTGAATGGGAAATACACGGTGCACAGTTACATCTGAGATTCTGCTGAAGCGGAAAAATGCCGTTTCTCAGCGACTAAAATGACAGAAACCAGCTTTGTGCGCCGAATAGGGAATCTGCTCGGCGACTAAAATGAAAGAAACCAGCTTTGTGCGCCGAATAGGGATTCTACTCGGCGACTAAAAACTTCGCTTTTTTTGGAGGAAATATATAGGCAATTATTCTGTTGGGAACTGGTAACGTAAGCATTGCGCTCAATATGACATTTCACGTGCCGGTTGCGTGGTGACTAGGGGTGGCGCTAGATTAATTTCTTTTTGAGCTACCTGATCCGTAAATATTTTACGCATACAACCGCTAGCAGGACCAACAGAAAGCAACAATAAGTATATATATATATATATATATATATATATATATGTATATATACAGTTTAAACAATTTGTGGTCGACAGTCTTTGTGCTAAAACATATGCAATCAATCGCATTTAATTCTATATAATGTTTGATTGTGTAAATTCTCGACAAGATCAGAACGGAGCACACCTATACTACATACGTATATCAGCAACATTATCCAAATCGTGTATGCTCTCAATGTTTCTGATAGCACATCAAAGACAGCGTATTTATGTCTGTGAAAACCTTGACTTAAGGGCTTGATAAAACTGTTGTTTTGCATTCTGAAGCGATTCTGCCATTCTGAAGCTCTCTATCATTATTCAGCAAAGCAACACATAATAGGCTTCAAAGTTCGCGCGAATAGGGCGGAAGGAGGGAATTCCCTATTCGGCGACAAAGCTGGTTTCTTTCATTTTAGTCGTCGAGTAGAATCCCTATTCGGCGCACAAAGTTGGTTTCTTTCATTTTAGTCGCCGAGCAGATTCCCTATTCGGCGCACAAAGCTGGTTTCTGTCATTTTAGTCGCTGAGAAACGGCATTTTTCCGCTTCAGCAGAATCTCAGTTGTAACTGTGCACCGTGTATTTAACATTCAAGTCTTTCCCTATTCTACCAAGTTGGTTGCCCGTCGAGGGCATTTTCCCCCCTAGTTTCGCTTATTTTTCCGCTGCAGAGAAAATGATGTCAGAGAAGTTGCATATATACACAATGTATGTAAGCAAAGCTAGCTAAAGTAAACAGGCTGGATGAAAAACGTTATAGTTTAACTGAATGTATTTGCTGAAGCGGAAAAATGCCTGTTAATAGCCATTTCAGAACTTTATACACGGTGTGTCATTTTAGGGTGGAAGACCACCGTTCATAGCCTTTTCAGAACTTAATACACGGTGCGTCATCTTAGGCTGGAAGGCCACTGTTCCTGGCCTTTTCAGAACTTTATACACGGTGCGTTATCTTAGGCTGGAAGACCACCGTTCATAGCCTTTTCAGAACTTAATACGCGGTGCGTCATCTTAGGCTGGAAGGCCACTGTTCATTGCCTTTTCAGAACTTAATACACGGTGCGCACTAGCGTAGATACGGGGCGGGCGGGGCGGGCGGCCGCCCTCCCCGAAATAATGGCTTTGCCCCCCTGAAAATTTGGGCAAATGAAAAATTTTACGCCCGCGCGGAGCGCGGGCGTTTAATGTGATTAGAAACATGCACAAATTGTACATTAATGCTTCAAAATAGCTCAACATTGATGCATTTTCTACACCATTAAAAAATTTTTGCGCCTTCGGCGCGAATTTTGGCTATTTACATTATCAAAATTATTATTTTTCATTAAGCATGCTAACGAATGTTTGTATATATAACTACTTGCTTTGCAGTTTTGCTGTTAAATATCTGCGTTATTCCCAACATCTCAGCTTCGGCATAATTGGTTGATATAATCAGGATACGCAGTTCTTAATGGGAGCATCCTAATAGTTTGAGTTTTCGGACAAGACAGTAAACGTAGAAAATAGCAAATATATAAAGGTGCGAAATGTTGTTAGACAATTGATAAATCATTGTAAAGAATTAAATGTTTCAATAGCGTTTAATGGCGAACTTTAAAAATTTTCTCAACTTCTGGGGGGTCCGCCCCCAGACCCCCCGTTTGGGAATTGTGTACCTATTATAATTAGACCTCTGCTAGTTTGCTTTACTTTACCTTAGTTTACCTGCTTTGTAGTTCTGTTATTAACTGCATTATTCCAAACATGATCTGCCTTCAACGACGGATAATGGATATGCTTAGAATACCCTGTTCCAAATGGGAGCATCTTAGTCTTAGTTTTCGTACGGGATTGTGGAAGTCAAAAATTTAAATAGGTAGCAAATTAAACTACAAAATTTAGTTTGGGAACTGATAATATACAATGCAAAGAATTCAATGTTTCAGCAGCGTTTTAACGGCAAAATTTAAAAATTTTCTCAACTTCTGGGGGGCTCCGCCCCCAGACCCCCCGCTTTGGGTTTTTGCGTGCCGCTTTCGGTTACAACAGCATTAAGCTATGTATATATATATATATGTACTGAACTAGAAAACATATTAACAGGGAAAGTTACAGCATATGTAGCGTGCATACAATTATTGCGCAAAAAATGAAATTTACCCCCCCCCCCCAGCCTTCGGTCAACACCGCCCCCCCTGAAAATTTTTCGTACCTACGCTACTGACGGTGCGTCATCTTAGGCTGGAAGACCACGGTCCCTGGCCTCTTCAGAGCTTTATACACGGTGCGTTATCTTAGGCTGGAAGACCACCGTTCATAGCCTTTTCAGAACTTAATACACGGTGCGACATCTTAGGCTGGAAGGCCACTGTTCATTGCCTTTTCAGAGCTTTTTACACGGTGCGTTATCTTAGGCAAGAAGGCTATTTTAAAAGCCAACCAGCACAGTAACCTTGGATATGCAGTTACATGACAAAAGCTGCTCTGCTCATTTAGGGCTTTCATTTAAAACCAAATTTGACAACTTTTGGAAATTCTGATTTTTGATCGGTCCTCACCCCTGAGCTCGCTAGGGACACTTTAGAGGGGTCCTCCAATGACAAAACATGTTCGCCTCACCATGGGCTTTCACTTGATACCAAACTTGGCCACTTTTGGAAAAATCGATTTTTGACCATTTTGGACCGGTCCAGACCCTGGTCAGGGCGCCACAGGCCGCTGGGGCCACTTTAGAGGGGTCCTCCAACGACAAAAAATGTTCGCCTCACCAAGGGCTTTCATTTGATACCAAACTTGCCCACTTTTGGAAAAATCGATTTTTGACCATTTTGGACCGGTCCAGACCCTGGTCAGGGCGCCACAGGCCGCTGGGGCCACTTTAGAGGGTCCTCCAATGACAAAAAATGTTCGCCTCACCAAGGGCTTTCATTTGATACCAAACTTGGCCACTTTTGGAACGATCGATTTTTGACCATTTTGGACCGGTCCGGACCCTGGTCAGGGCGCCACAGGCCGCTGGGTCCACTTTGGAGGGGTCCTCCAACGACAAAAAATGTTCGCCTCATCAAGGGCTTTCATTTGATACCAAACTTGACCACTTTTGGAAAAATCGATTTTTGACCATTTTGGACCGGTCCGGACCATGGTCAGGGCGGCACAGGCCGCTGGGGACACTTTGGAGGGTTCCTCCAATGACAAAAAATGTTTGCCTCATCAAGGGCTTTCATTTGATATCAAACTTGACCACTTTTGGAAAAATCGATTTTTGGCCATTTTGGGCCCGGTCCCCAGTGCGGACCCCTGGCCAGGGCGCCACAGGGGTCCGGCCGGTACATACTATAGCCTATGTTGTAGCCCTACCCTAGCCCACCCCACACGCCAAATATGAAAGCTCTACCTGCAGTGCAGCGGATCTTTCTAGAGTAGAGGCTGAAGTTGGACTTGCGACACGGTCGGGGCCCACCTCCATCAGGGTGCCCCCCAGCCCCACGGATAGGTCCTAGAGCGAAACTAACGGGCCCTTTAGATTCACCATATAGGGGTTCCTATTCGAATACAAAACCTCAGCCCAGCAGCTCTTAAGCATAGGGCCCCACTCATGGGGAGCCTCAGACCCTCTTTTACACGTTAACTTTCGACCCCTGGCCATGGCGCCACAGGGCACCGACCGACATCCTATATAGCCTATGTTCATATTCACGTTAGTACCTTCCTACATGCACAACATGAGAGCCCGGCTTCGCTCGCTCCGTTCTATTTCGAAGCTAATAGATTTTCGGACTTTTTTCGGGGGTCATTTTGGGGGTCCCCACCGGGGGGGGGGGGGTGGGGCCATCTGGGGGGTCCGGGAACCGCAGAAAGTAATTTCCCCGGAATTGAGGAACTTTTTGTACAAAAAAAGCTTAAAATAGTAGGGTTCTGAAGGGTCTTCCGACCTGCACCCCTGGGGAAAAAAAGAGGAGAAACGCGACCCGCGCGGGGGGCCAATTTTCATATCTCAAGATCCACCCGGCCGATCCGGCTGAAATTTTCACAGCATGTACCCCTGCCCACAGGTCTTCACACACCAAGTTTCAGCCCGATCGGTCCACTCCTCCGCTGGCGCCAGGCCAAACAATGTCCAGATTATACACATTGCGTCAAATTTTCCCTATTCTAGTTAGCGCTCCCCCTAAATCGGGGTCGCTGAAAACGATGAGCATATCGCCGAAACCGACGGATGTGACCATCGGGCTGCATGGCGCCTGTGGTTCCTCGCCCAGGGTCAAAGTTGGGAAAAGTCGCTAAAAACGGCTATTTTTGGCTTTTTTGTAGCAGCCATACGTATATAGCAAGTCGGGGTCGCTGAACACGATTGGCATGTTAGCTTGGCCGTGTGGTGCCGCTGTTGCGCTGCACTGAGATGCGGCAGCCGCAGCGACGCTGCAGGTGCAGCACGCCCTGTAACTTGAAATAGATAAGTTGAAACTGCCTGAAAGCTTGCCGTTATATAGTAAATCGGGGTCGCTGAACACGATGAGAGTATCCTCGTCGCTGTGCGGCACTGCTATCGTGCTGCTATCGTGCTGCGCACCGTGGAGTACACCCTGTAACTTGAAATAGACAAGTTGTAACTGCCTGAAAGCTTGCCCTTATATAGTAAATCGGGGTCTCTGAACACGATGAGAGTATCCTCGTCGCTGTGCGGCGCTGCTATCATGCTGTGCTGCGACGCTGCAGGTACAGCACCGTGCAGCACGCCCTGTAACTTGAAATAGACAAGTTGAAACTGCCTCAAAGCTTGCCCTTATATAGTAAATCGGGGTCGCTGAACACGATGAGCATATCGCCGAAACCGACGGATGTGACCCTCGGGCTGCATGGCGCCCGTGGTTCCTCGCCCAGGGTCAAAGTTGGGAAAAGTCCCCAAAACAGCTATGTTTGGACTTTTGGTGACAGCCATTTAGTAAATCGGGGTCGCTGAACACGATGATCATATCGCCGAAACCGACGGATGTGACCCTCGGGCTGCATGGCGCCCGTGATTCCTCGCCCAGGGTCAAAGTTGGGAAATGTTCCCAAAAACAGCTATGTTTGGACTTATGGTGACAACCATTTAGTAAATCGAGACCGATGAACACGGTGAGCATATTGTCGACGACGCCGTATCTCGTCTGGTTCCTCTGGTTCCACTGGTTCAGAATCATATGAACGAAAACACGAAAGGGCGAAGAAGGAATGACATATACCCCATATGGGCTGTCTGAGGCGTCAATATGAGCCCGAGAATGCGAGCTGCTCATATTAAATTTTTAAATCTTGTCCTTTACGTAATTAAATGCTGGCTCATATTATACATTTTAGATCTTGTCTTTTCTCGAATTGAATGCTGTCCTTCTGGCTCATATTGTATTTTTCATGCGACTGCAAGGAGCATTTTTCCTACTTGTATATTTACCTATATAATTTGCGTATATATACACGTATATTAGGGGCCTGAAATCGGCTAAATTTTGAGAAGTTTTTACTGTTATTTTACTATACTTCTGCAACTTTTGCTGGGCTGGTTCCACCTGACAGTCTGGGTGTCAGGTCTGGAAAAGTGACAGGTGGTCCAAATTGAAATTTTTCAAAAGTGGTCAAATTTGGTACCAAATGAAAGTCCTAAGTGAGCTGACCAACTTTTGTCATAGAATTGGCAGTAGAGTGCTGTGGTGGGGTGGGGTGGGGACGTAAGCGATTTTGGGTCAAATATGAAATTTTCCAAAAGTGGTCAAAATAGTGTCTGCTTGCGCATGGTGTTCGGAAATATATTATGTTGGTTCTTTTTTGCGCATACATATGGAAAAGAATGGAAAGCAAGAACCAAAAACGCTCCTTCGTCGCATGTAAAATACATATGAGTACTGTCAGGCAGGTTGTACAAACACGGAAACTGGCCTGTAAAATGCATATGAGTGGCGTTGAGGTTGTAAATTAAGGAAAGCAAGTTGCAACGGCTTAACATATGAGCCTGTCCTACAACCTGGGTTTTTTTGCGCCACAAACTGCGAAATTACGCAATTTTTTTCTGAAATACGCAAAAAATTTTGGGCCGTTGCGCCACAGTACGCAAAAATTTTTGAGCCAAAATATGCTTAAAAAATGCGATTTGGAGTCAAAAATTTTAAAATTCTCCTAATTTTTTCTGGGGGCTGCCGCCCCCAGACCCCCGCCCTGTGTGTACATTTGCTTATTTGAGTTTACTCCAAAACTTTGTGGTTGTTCGTTGTTGGTTGATGTTGATGCTAAAGCGTTGTATTGTATCAGCTAAGTTTTGTTTTCCACTAATTCAAAAGTGCCTTTGCAAAATTGTTTGTGGCATCAAAGCATTTTATACAACACATCAAGTGCAGGAACCGTACGTTGATTAAAAAATGAAAATTTTAGATGTAATCTGTTCAGCTCTACGAAACTTACCCCTCGCACGTGGCCGCACAATTTTCTTGGAACAAACGAAAATGGACGGTTTCTGAATCAACTATTTATTAATTTCTTGAAAAGTTTTGAACTATATACAAAAGACATTCTTGAAAAATATTTGCGCCTTCGGCGCATCTACGTAATTGTTCTTATTTCGTTCCCAGCTTTAACATTATCGTTCTTTCTTTAGCGTATACGTCTCTGATCTTTCTTTAATGTCGTCAAAACGACATAATGTTAAATAATCAAAATACGCTGTATTTATTTATATATGTCGAAAACAAGATAGTGAAATCGCGAAAAATGTTTTTCAGAAGACAAATTTCTTGCGAAAACACTCACAGTTCCGAAGTCCAATTTTCAACAAATTCCTGCTGATAAATGCTTCATATATAATTATTCACGCACTTTCGCGCTAACAATTGCGTAAAATTTTCTAAGGCTCCTCTCTGGCGTGGCAAAACGATAAATTAAGCATTTAAAATGCTTTAAAACGTTAAATAAAGTAGAAAATAACGCAAAAATCGGTTTTTTGAGCGAAAACAGGCGTGGCGCAGTTTTTTTCCAAATTACGCAAAAAATTTTGGGGCACTGCGCCACGGACCGCAAAAAGTTCGGACGAAAAAAACACAGCCTACAACGAGGCTAATATTGGCGTCACAGTGCAGCCTCGTTATAGATCATCAGGTCATCATATTAAAGAAAAACGAATGAATAGACATAATATGTGTAAAAAGGAAGTTACTGTCTGTGCCTGCACTTCATGACTAATAAAAGAGACTTGACTGATTAACTGCAGGTTCACAATCGGTAGTGTATGCCTACCGCTCCTCCTCGTGCCTATCTAATAAAATCCTAATTAAAACTAGCGAAATTCACACGATACTTTAATCTTAAATTTACACGAAATTAGCAAGTAACATTTCCATAAAAATATAAGAAAACAGCACAAGCAAATATTTCACCTGACAACTCGAACTACACTAAATCACAATAATAAGTCTCAGCTGCCGACGCACTCGAGGGAATCCCAAAACCAACCCACTACACTTTGAATCCAACCAAAAACTGATCACCACAACTTTTGAATATAAGTCTCCATCTTTACAAGCTATCAAAGTAGCTAAGTTTCAAGAATAGCTTTATCATTCATGAACTAATTTACAAAATTAACATCGTTTCTAACGAATATTTCACAAATTACCCCCTCTTTGGCCCGCGCGCCCACGCCGCGGTACGCAAATTAGTAGGATAAAATTTAGGTTAAAGAACAAATCGTAGGTACTAGTTTGGTAAAACGCGTGTGAGAATTTTGAAACACCGTAAAATTACACTGGAGAACCTCTCCAGAGGCTGACAATGGAATTCTGGAATGGAATGGAATGAACAACCGCCCCACAGTGCACTCTGGTTTTTGCCAGAGCCCCCTTAAGTGGGCAACTTTTTTCTTTTTATTTATTTATTTTTTAAAATATTTTTTTTATTTTTATTTTATTTTTATCCTTATATGGTCTATTACCACCCGTAATTGGGTTTATTATTTTTTGCATTATAATATATTTTTTGGATCAAAAATTTTTTTATTTATTTTATGTTACGTACTTATTATCCTTTTATTATCTTATTTGATTATTTGGTTTTAGTTTTTACCCTTAATGGGTCTATGACTGCCCTTCAGTGGGTTTATTATTTTC
>JASAND010004759.1:0-10097 GCA_030248195.1 Trissonchulus latispiculum
AAGGAAGACAAAGTATGTTGCGTCTGATGTCTCAGTTTGTAACTGTCTTTAATATGTTGCGCGTGTTTTGTGTTATGGATGATTAAGCTTATACTTGAGTAAATCGATGTACCGTCCTTGTTGAATTTTTTCGGAGTAAATCTAAATCTTTCTTTCTTCTTCTTCCTCTGTGCCTGGAGAGACCGGCCGCTTCAGAGACTTGACGACCCATAACTCTCCAAGAGTTCTGACTTGGGAGACGTTGATTGACCGACAGCAGGCACGCCTCGGATCTGGGATTATCTTCTGGCAGTCTGATTGATTTTTCATATCCAATTCCTACCAGTTCCTTAGCTCGAAGATGTAGTGGAATTAGATTGGCCTCCAGTCTGACGTATCCGGCAGGAGTCCCCGGATGGCATCCGGAGATTTGCCAAGTTGCCTGGTTTTGTATAGTTTCCAGCTTCTCAGCGCTGGTCTACCACGCAGACATAGCATATTTATTCTGTTAAAGTAAATCTAAACTCCTATACTCACTAATATTTATAGTCATGGTCAGGTAATCGTGGCTCATGATGGATTTAGTTCCCACGAGATAACTGGGGTAGGTAGGTGAGCTATGCAGCATATCAACGCCAGGGGACAACTTAGAAAAACTAAGTTGTTGATTGCACTTGTTCGGGGGCACTTGAGCTAGTAGTACCTACATATAATGCGTTTTCTTGTGCTGTATGGCGTTTTGTATTCCACTTTTTGCGTTTCGCTTTATGGCATTTGGGATTTGTACCGAATGCTATTCTGTTGGTGTGAATAGTAGGGCCTAGGGGCGAACAAGTGCAATCATAGAGGTGGGTCCACAGTGCTCCTCTTGATACTTTTGCGCACATATACATTACGTACGTATACGTATATTTGCGTGTCTTTTGCACTTGAACTGATATAGCACTGTGGGGCGGTTGTTCATTCCATTCCCTTGATTCCTTGATACTCCATTAGAGACCTGATATAGGAGATGAACAGAATCCTTATATCTTCTGTTCCAGGTCCCCATCTGCAGCCAGCCAAGGCACTAAGAATGGCAAGCATCGGTCGGGTCCTCTGCTTCAATATATAGCGTGTATTGCTCTAATAGGAGCAGCTGTGGTATCGTTTTCTTTTTCTCTTTAAGTGGAACTGTTTATTTTGTGTACGAGCATAAATATGCTGTATCTTTTTATGTGCAAACGTATAGATAACAGAACACTGAGGAAACAGATTAAATGCCGAAGGCTATAATATTAAACAAAAAGCACTTTGCAGCTGCTTGAAGGCATTGCAAACTTCCAAAACCAAAGCAAACAATGAAAAGTTGCGAATTCTTTGTTTTTGATTTTCTCGTCACTGCTTCAACCAAACTTGACAAATTTTCAGGATATGTTTTATATCTGCATACACTCAGGCCGTTTTCTTTGTGTTTGGAAAAACGCAGTAGTTCTCAAGATATAGAGTTTACAATAATTCAAAATAAGCTAAAAAATCGAAAATGCACTTTTACGAAAAACTAAAAAACCGCCTGAGTGTATGTATTAATTAGGGATGCACCGGGGCCTGGCCCCGGCCCCGGCCGCGGTAGTCAGGCCCCGGCCCCGGTGGTCAGGCCCCGGTACCGACCGGGGCCAAAAATTAGCAAAATTTTGTAAATTTGTGACGTTTTTTGACCAAAATTTTGAATTTTCGAAAGTCAAAAAGTGTTACAAATCGTTTGCTTTCCCACCGATATGAATGAAAACAACGATAGTAACATTTGTATATCAGAAATTATTGCAAAATTTAAAGTTTCCAGAAAATTTTTGAAAATTTTCGATTTGGGCCCCCAATTTCCAGGCCCCGGTACCGGGGCCAAGGTGGCCCCGGCCCCGGCCCCGGTGCATCTCTAATTTTTACCCTAAATTTCAAAAAATTCTTTCCTGCGTCGCCGGATTGTTGACTAAATTTTAAGATTTAGTTTAATTTAAGCTTAAAAACTCATAAAATTAGTCATTTTTTAGCGGTTTTTTAGCAGTTTCTAAACCCCCAAAAATTCGAAAAAATTATGCCCCTCCTACTTTAACAGGGTTGTTTTAGGGATTTTTTCCAGGGGGGCTTCCCGCCCCGCCCTCCCCGGCCCTGAGGAGCGCTAGAGTACTTGTACGAAAGACAAAAAGCTATTTGTACGAAAAAAATCAAGAAAATTTTTGATAATTTGCCCATTTTTGGCAAAAATGTAGACCTCAGTATGGGGAAGCCCGAAATCCCTGGGGGCCATTTCAGTGTACCCCCCGCCCCTTCCAAAATTCCTCGCCCCTCGGACGTTCGTTTGGGGGGGTCCTCCCAAGAAGCCCCCTTGAAAATATCCCTAGAATAAGCCCATTAAAATAACCACGTTAGCCGAGCCGGGCATGAGAGGTAGCTCACTCGTTAAGAGTCCTGGTCCGCCTTCCTGTGTTGGTTAGTCGGTGGTGTGCTTCCTCATCCCGTTGCCAGGTCGGGGTGCTTTCGCCCTTTATGAGAGGATGGATGAGGTGTAGGGAAACCCCACAAGACGACATTTTCTTTGACGAGGCGTGTAATGCGTGTGTTGTTGCGGATATTCCTGAACGAGTGGATTCCGGAGGACATCGAGACGGCGGTGGAGGTGTCTCTGGGTAAGCTGGGGACGGAGCACATCGAGGCCCTGATCCTCTCTCTGCCGCAGGACCTTTTTATTAGATTTATGTCGAAAATAGTCGATTTTATGTCCAAAAAGGGCCATTTATAGCTGAAAAATTTGGGTACAGTTTGGGTACAGTTTTTTTTGAAAATTTCCGATTTTTGAGACCCTCCAAGCCAGATTTGGACTTTTTGCTCCTGGTGGTACATCTATCACCTATGCACCTCCATCGGCATAGGTGAACCAGGCTACAGTTTACTCCCTGTGAGACCCCCCCCACGGAGAGGCCAGACCCCCGACCCGGCCTCAACTACACCCCCCCAAGCCGAGCTCAAACCCCCCTCCCCCCCTAAAACTGGGTCCAAACCAAGTAAAAAATGCAAAATGTTTGAAAAATTTTTTTGCAATTTCTGAAAATTTTTGAAAAAAATTCGAAAAAATGGATGTAAATCAGCTATAAACAGCTAAAGATGGTTATTTATAGCAATTAAAAGGTAATATACGCAATTATAAACCAGAATCTGGGCTAATTTAAGCATATTTTAGCACAAATTTGTCAATTTTCAAGCACTGTTTTCGCATACGAAAACTATTGGCAGAAGCTTTTGAGTACGTTTAATGTACTGTACATCGAAAAAGGAGCATTTTTAGCTAAAAAAACTTGGGTACAGTTTAGGGGGCCCCCCGCAAGTTTCGGATTTTGGTGGGGTCCCCCGAGCCAAATTTGGACCTTCTACTCCCCCCCAACCCAAACAGGTGGTACACCTACGCCCATCGGGATCTCAGAAAATCTAAACGTGGCCTAAAATACATCATTTGCTGTATTTTTCGGTTTTGTCGTGAAAACAAGGTTTGTTTGAATAGTCCCCCCCCAACCAACCCAACCGCCCCCCCCCCTAGATGAAACTTTGACAGAGACCCCCAGCCCCCAACCCCTGACGGCTGATACGCTTATGTCAGCAAGTTTCTAGAAAAGACTACAGTAACGCGCCCATACTGGAGAATCATGCACAAAAGGGGTAGAAAAGGGTTTGCTCACCGTTAACTAGAATCCGGATTTCAGTTGGTCCGAACAACGTGAAATCCGGATAGTACGTTACTTAAGTAACTAAAATCCGGAAAATGTCCGGACTTTACGTTGTTCGGACCAACGAAAATCCGGACATTTTTCGGATTCTAGTTACTCAAGTAACTTAGAATCCGGTTTTCACGTTAAGGTGGTAGTACCACTACCGGGGTGGACTTTGAACAGATGCTGTGAACCAAATACTTAATGAATCCGCTTGAAATTTGACAGATTTGTTCTTTATCATGTTTTGCATCAGATGAGCTGACCTACGACGCTACAGGGACTGGCTTGCTATCTACACAATAGGAAATGTATTAAAAGCTTTAAATTTAAATATCACCTTCAATCCTTTATGAAATCATTTGAGATTTTCTGCATATGGTTAGTTTACATGTACGCTCAGGCCGTTTTTCTAGTATTTCGTAAAAGTGAGTTTCCGTTTTTTAGCGTGTTTCGAAACTTTGTAAAATTTATATCTTGCTTAATATTGCGTTTTTCCAAAAACCAAGAAAACGGCCTGAGCGTATGCTGATGCAAAACATATCTGCAAAATTTGGTCCATTTTGATTGAAGGAGAAAATTCAAAACAAAAATTCTGTAATTTTTCATTGTTTGCTTTGGTTTTCGAAATTTCCAATGCTTTCAAGCAGCTGGAAAGGGTTTTCTATTAAATAATACATATAAATGACGCAACAGGAGCCGTTAAAACCCAATAGATTTAATTTTCGGATAAACTGTTCTTACTTAGCATTATGTGTGCAAATGGTCAACGTAAATCGGCCACATTTAAAAACACCTGTAACTTTTAATAGAAACCACTTACAGAAGAGATATGCACATCATTTTAAAGCGCTTTTTGCGCTCTTTCACGTGGTGGAGTCAAAAATGTCATATAAAGCTTAGATAAAATTTTGATTATTTGCGCATGCGCAGAGCCATGATGGTAGCTAGCCAATTATGCGCTCGATGACACCAAAACATTGTGCAAAGATAGCCTACCATCCTAGCTTACTTCTCCTAAAAGTTTGTCAAGATTTCTTCATTCATACCAAGATCATGCAAAAAATCCCGCTAGTGGTACTACCACCTTAACTAAATTCCGGAATTCCTGTATTTCTCTGGACAGTCGTTAGCGAGAAAAAATGAGTTCTTTGAAGGACGCATAGTCTGCTTTGATAAGTGAACGCGCTAACCTTCCGTGTGATCAAGTTTAAAAGTAGATTGAGACTCCGATCTCACTAACTTCATTATAAAAAGCTAGAAAGTTGCTTTAAAAAGCAAAAATGTGAAGCTCAACGAGATCTTTCAGATGAATATAGTCATAACTGTATAGCTGCCGCCAAACTTTCTGAAATTGGGGAAAACGCCCTGATCGGAAATCTCGAATTTTTGAACCGGGATTGCGCGGAGGATGTTAGAACGCTAAAAGAACGTATTTCGGAAAGTGTAGCCAAATTTCATCCTGAGTTGCGCCGCCAACCAACAATTTGTACCCAAAAGGAATCACCACCTTAAGGGGGGTCCATCGTGAAATGTTTTAGACCACGGATTTCGCTCATTTTCACACATAATCTACCCACATGTGTTGTACATTTCAAGTTTAAATTTTGAGTTGTTTCGTTCAGTTGTCCGTAAGTTACGAGTCATTCATAGAGTACAATTTGAATATCAGCGAAAACGAGGATACTGCATTAAACTCAAGCAAGTTTGCGCAAATCAACTTCATATATTTAGCTTATTTTGTTATGCACATTTGAAAACAATTAATAAAAACATTTTCGAACAAGCCAAATAAGCGTGATCAGAAGCTTCCTTAAATGATTTTCCAAAGAAACAAGGTCCCTGTTCCCCCCGATGTAATGGAATATTTAAGAGCGCTTAACTTAAAATAGAAGCATTTCCGAGCCATAGTTCTATGAGAAGAATTCATCCCTGGACTGAGCGCTTTCGATTGATATATAATATGCCATATTTCGAAAATTTTGAAAAATCGCTGTTTTATGAATTTCGGGGTCTGAGGTTCCCCATTGGCGCACTGAGAAGTAATGGACACGGACACAGCTGTCGGCATAATTCATGCAACAAATTGATTCTAAGACATGAATAAATATGCTGAACTGCAAAAAAATGCAACTTGGCTTTATAGCTTGGTCGTAAAATGCCATCATTCGAAAAAACAGCAATTTTCGCAACTTTGCAGAAAAAACTAATTTCTGCGCCAAAAAATCTCGACACTGGCAAAAGAGTCGCAGTAACATTCGGTATCGTTCGAAAGCTTTATACATTTACTGTGTCACTGTAGAAGAATTTTTAGTTAGGACTTCTATTTTTTATAATATGCAGTCAAACTTAGTGACCCCCATTTTTGGTCACCAAAAACGACAGGTTTTAGTGATATTCGGCAGTTTGCTAACTTCAAAAATTAATTAAAATTTTTTGAAAGCCTAATTCAAAACCCTAATTCCACAGTGACACAGTATCTGTTTAGAAGTTTAAATCGATACCAAGTGTTACGCGGTATCTTACGGGGTTCGAGATTTTTTTGCCGCAGAATTATAATCGACACTTTTTCGATTTTCTATGTTTACACATGCATACCTCTACTTTGAGGTGAATTTTCTCAACAACCGTAAGAGATCCAACTTAAATTTTATAAACTCGCTAAAATATCCCACTTGGACAATAAAATATGTGAAAAAGAGAAAAATCAGAGATGGTCGAAAAAAATGACCCTAACGTGGACCCCCCCCCTTAATATTGTACCTTGATGGAGGTAGCGGAACTTATGGAGGGTAGGGTCGGGAAAAATCAAATTTTGGGAGGTGATAAAAAAGTAAACCGAGTTTGGACAGTGTACGAGAAGGACTTTACTAGAAACACTGACAACAATCACAACAATGCAAGAGCTTATATACACAACTAATTTGCATAAACTCATTTGCATATTGCAATAGGAATGTTCTGTAGCACTCAAGACTTTCTTGTTGAATCCACGTAAATGGCATCGTTACAAAAACGTTTTTCTCACAAACTTAACGAAAGTAGATTTTGCTTAAAAAGGACATTTTTTCTAATTTTGAGGCAAAGTTTTGAGAATTTGAGGGTGGCGTCCGGAAAATTTGTGTGGTTTGGGCTCAGTAGCATAGTTGTAAGGTGGGGGGGTAGTCGCTTTAGGGATGGGCAGCGCTGCGGTGTTACCGCGGTTAACGCGGCGGTAACCGCAGACCTGCGGTATGCGGTAGGGAAGCAATAACCGCGCGGTTATTGGCGTTACCGCCGATTCTGATAACCGCAAGAAAACCGCTATTTTTATTAGGTTTTTCGCTTGACAAACGCAAATTTACCTTATTTTCTATACGATTTTCTCAACAATGCAAACGTAGCCGAAATATTTTATATTTGTCCGGAATTTTTGCAAACTTCTAGCACCTCGTGCTGCTTTGCTACTGTGGCAGACTTGATATGCATACACTCGCAATTCAACATTGTTAGCATTGTTAGCGCTGAGCCGCTGAGTCTTGCAGTCACTAAATCAGCCACATGGTTTTAATTTTACTATTTCATTTACTATTTTTATATTGTGCCCTGTCGGAAATTGTTAGTAGTAAAATGAACCAAATGATTAAACTAATCAAACTTTTGTAATTTATTTAGTTTAAATTTTAAATCCAAGTGAAATTTTGAAAACTTGTCCGACTGAGTTCTATGCACCGTATTATGCTAAGGAGTGGCCCATGGGCTTTTTTCAGGAATAGCCAATTTAGGATTTTTTGAAATCTAAAAAAGCGCCCACCCGAAAAAACGCCCATGGGCGATGTTTTGAAAATCCGCTTATAATTGCTGTATTGTTAATTTTCGATAAATTTGGTAAGTTTTTGCAGAAGAAGCTGCCTGGCAAGTGTCAGCTTCCCCCGCGGGTCTATCCAAAGAGCATAACCATCGCTTGTACAGCTTTGAAATAGCTTAACCAGTCGCTACTTTCTTCACAAACTTGTGGTTTTAATGCCCATGATCGCGAGCACTAAACAATTCGAAAAAGCGCCCACCCCCACCCCCCCCCCGAAAAAACGCCCTTGGGAGTTTTATTGGGTGGGTCACTGTTTGGCATAATACGGTAGTTCACCGGTCAAGTCAGGTATTCTGTTAAGGCCTTCATAAATTATATCGCAGTTCTTAAAAAATAGATCGGTAAATCTCAATTAGAATGATTTCTCCGGAACCAGAATTTCCTACATGCGCGCAATAAGAACATTAAAGAGCAATCAAGACGGATTTTACTTCTAGTTCAGCACGAAATAAACCCCTCTTAAATTGCAACCAAAATTTTTGATAATTTACCAGCTCATACGTAATTTTGTTCCGTTCCATTAGGAAATAAAATAAAACTGCGAGCAAGAAATAGCAAAACGGTGACCCGACGACACGAAAACTACTGCAGCCGCTGATATGTTTTTATTTTAAACGCAGTAAACTGAAAAAATGTGGAAGGTACAAGTTTTTAGGACGAATTAATTACTTTGACGGCGGTAACCGCGTTTTGATTTAACCGCGGTAACCGCCAAAAATAAGCGGTAAAAACCGCGGTTAACCGCGCGGTAACCGCACCAAAAAAGCGCGGTATGCGGTAACGAATATTTGCTACCTCGCCCATCCCTCCCTAGTCGCTATAGGTGTAATTGGTTGGGGGGTTTGGGGGGGGGGGGCAACCCCCCCCCCCCAGCCATTTTTACACCTCCCCCCCCCAAAATTTTTGGGGGCCCCCGGCCCCCCTAACTGAGGGGGGGGGGGTTCGGCGCGAAAAATTAGCCAAAAATTAGGTATTTTTAGGGTAAATTCTGCAAAATTTTTCAAAAAAGTCCAAATTTGTGGTTCAAAGTGTTTATTATTGCGAGAACTACATGTTTTTAACGGTTGTATAGTTTCCTTTGGGGGGGGGGGGGGTACGGCACTTATGTAGATGGGGGGACAAAAATTTTGCCTTGGTCCCCCCTTATGATTCGAAAAAAATTTTTTGTCTCCGATTTGGCTGAGAAGTTGCCCCTAGGGTAAGTCGAGGTCGCTGATTTCAAAAATCGAATCGAGAGATCGATCCGATGAATCCATCGATCAGTAGAATCGATCGATCAAAATCGATCAAAAAATTTTTTGTCTCCGATTTTCGCGAAAAGTCGTCCATAGGGTAATTTTGGGGCGCTGATTCCGAATCTGCAGTCGAAATTTCGATCCGAGCTGTCAAAATCGACTTATTGACGAATTTTCGAAAAATCGATGAAAATCGATTTTTGCGAGCGCAGGATCGATTTTCATGAAATTTCGATTGTAGATTCGGAATCAGCGCCCCCGAATTACCCTATAGACGACTTTTCGCGAAAATCGGAGACAAAAAATTTTTTGATCGATTTTGATCGATCGATTCTACTGATCGATCGATTCATCGGATCGATCTCTCGATTCGATTTTTGAAATCAGCGACCTCGACTTGCCCTAAGGGCAACTTCTCAGCCAAATCGGAGACAAAAAATTTTTTTCGAATCATAAGGGGGGACCAAAGCAAAATTTTTGTCCCCCCCATCTACATAAGTGCCGGGGGGTACTACCCCCAATTTTTGACCAATTTTACCCCCTCCCAGAATTTTTGAGATCCCCTCCCCCAACTTTCGGCTACCCCCCCCCCCCCCCGAACCCCGCCCCAGCGATTTTTTGACCCGAAAAGTTAGCTAAATTTGGCCAAAAATGGTCACTTTTTTAAAAAATTTTCTAAAATTTTGACTTAAAATCACTTTGAAACGGTGCAAAAACGCCTAAACCGTTGAAAACAGGCCTTATTTTGAAGAAAAAGGTCTAAATTACAGGAAATTTTGCATTTTTTGGCCATTTTTCGAAATTTCTGAGGTCCAAATTCTGGGGGGGGTTGGGGGGGGTACCCGCATAGTTTCCTTTGGGGGGGGGGGGGGGGGGGGTTGGAAATATCCCCCCCCTCCAAAATTTTCGACCAACTTTACCCCCCAGATTTTTTGACTTACCCTCCCCCAACTTTTATGTTAGCTAAATTTGGCCGAAAAATGGTCATTTTTTTGAAAAATTTTTCCAAAATTTTGACCTAAAATCGCTTTAAAACGGTGCAAAAACGCCTAGAATGTTAAAAGCAAGCCTTATTTTGATGAAAAAAGGGCTAAATTACAGAAAATTTAGCATTTTTTGGCCATTTTCGAAATTTCTGAGGTCCGATATTCTGGGGGGGGGGTACCCATCACATTTTGGAGGTCAGCCAGATTTACCCCCCCCCAAAGACCCAAAGTTCCAGGGAAACTATGGGTACCCCCATCACATTTCTTGGGCATAGGTGTGGTGTACGACCAGGCTACAGTTTGCCCCCTGTGA
>JASAND010004760.1:0-17761 GCA_030248195.1 Trissonchulus latispiculum
GACAGTTCAGATTGTTGAAGGTACATTGGGAACTGGATATCTATAGACAGTAGTCTTAGGCAGAGACAGCAGTGCAGTGAACCGAATCTTTGGGAAAACCAGCCGAAATTCAGTGTTTCGCCAGAAAACTCACTCATATATTTGTTGTTAAGAATTTAGTGAACTTTCTCAAAATGTATCCCATCATCCATTCTATTTTGATTGTTGCGGGAAAGATCCCGTGCTTCTTGTCTCTGGCTTAGGCCACTGAGAGAACCTATCGGAAGAGGAGTTCAGAAAGAATCAGATCAGAACGAAAACATCACTTAAATCTATTGTTTAAATTTAATTTATAACTATACTTGCAGCCATCTCCCGGTACCACCCCGCCCAGACCGACCCCTATATTGTTCTTCTATCCAACTGTCCGAAACCACTCGTGAGGTTGCAGGTGTAACCTGACGAGATCACCCAACTCCATAGACCGGAATTGTCCAAAGCCGACACCCTGTTAATTTTAGTTAATTATCTGTTATATTGAACCTGTGTTGTAGTTTCTTTGTAAAAGACTAATAGAGAGTACACTTGAGTTTAAACACACGTCACGCAACACACCCTAACGTGCCCAGTCATAATACCTGAAGAAGAGGACTAATAAATTAGTCTCAAGTTAATTGTTAACCGGTCAGTCACTAGTTTAGTTAATCTAATATTCGAAAATATCCAGTCCCTCAAAATAACCCTTTCCACCCCAAGGGCTGGCAACTCTGGTAAATTGAATAATCTGTAATCTTGTGAATATTGTAATCCTCGTTGCTGTTAATAATTGCCTTGAAACCATTCTGTCCCTTTAATTGTAACCATATCACGTTTAGATAATAAATTAATCTTGTTGCGTGCAAATCGTAGTCTACATTTCAGCTGCCGAAAAGAGATCCAGGTGAGATCTCCCGGAGATAATACTAAAGGTAATCTGCTCAGATCCAATTAAGTTGGATCTGAATCTCGAGTCGAAGACTAATTGTCTGATCCTAGTTTTGACCTGTTGCGTCAAAGCAATCCTATCCATACTCCAGGTGCGATTGGATAGTGCCTAACCCCTCCCAATTAAACGAACTCACAGTAGTACCCCTAACAGGTTAGCTGTAGGGATCCCCGATTTTGGTAAACCACCTTTCGGGAATCTGGTACATAAGTTTGTCTACCCAGGCAAACGCGCTAACCTTCCGTGTAAGCGAACTTTCAACCTAAGCGACCCCACTTTCGAAATCAAATCAAATTGGTCAAGTTTTCTATTCTAATCTCACTCAGTTCATTACACATGTTGTAAGTTTAATACATTAGGAAGCGCTGTCTGTCTTACTCTTCCTATTATCTATTATAAATTCTTGCTTACACCTATTTACGCATATCCAACTGACGTCTTATTCGTATCAGGCGTGAAAACAGTTGCTACCAGCTTTAAACTAATATCTTTGAAACTTCTCACGCTTTGCTACGACTTTAAAACCTTAATATTGTTGGAAAAGTACCTACTTAAATTTACGGAAATGTCGATATTAAAGACGTAGGTCAAGTGACTCGAAAAAATCTAATTGGGTCACGGGTCGTAGGTTGTAGGTCGCGGGTCGCCGGAATCCGAGGGTCACGAAATTGGTATCCACATCCAACTCTGCTCTAAACATCTACAGACAAGAGTTGGATAGCAAAAACAAGTATACTAAGATATAAACGGCCCCAAATGTTCATAAACTACGTATTAACACAAACATGCCAAATTAAAACTACTGTTATAACCCGTAGAGGTATTATTGTATCGGTATTCCTGGATACGAACAGCCAAACCGCAAAAACATGATCTCATTCTAATCTAATCTCAAAGTTTTTGCCTATAATGTTCAGAAATGCAAATGTGAAAACATGCGAACTAGACAGAAGGACACTAGAAAGACTGCAAATCAAATAAACAACATCTAGCGCAGGGATTGCCCTGTAATCCACTGACGTCAATGACACCATGTCGACGTCAACTTCATTTTTTGTTTCAGATGGCATTAATGAATGACACCGATTTTATGGATGCAATCAGCCGGATAAAAAATTGCAGTTTAAACATTTGTCCGGCGTGTACACGTTCTCAGGTTTTGTGAACGCGAATTTGGTTTGCGTCTAAAATGTTGTTGCGGTATCAAATTCTGTTTACAACAGCTTCCTGCAATCCGGTTAATGGTTTTTATATGTAATAAAAAGCAATTAAACTCTTTTGCAGCGTCTGGCTCAGGAAAACGTAGCCTGTGCTATTGTTAATAAACTAACAATCGAAGTTTTGGAGCGATAGAGAGAGCTTGGTATGGCAACGGATTTTACAGGAAACAGTACTTGTTTGAGAAAGCACACTTCCGTTAATGAAACCCATGTCTAGCCACGTTCTAGATAAACCGCGATTCAAGACTCGAAACACAAATGTCAAGAGTCCATAATTATTTACTTCTATTATAGAAGAAGAGTATGCCACTAGAGGGCTCCTCTTCTTTGCATTGCGTAACGGTGCTCCGACCACAACACGCGAATGTTCCCCCGTTTGGTGGGGGGTCGACAGGCATACCCCCTCCACGTTTGGTGGGGGGGGAGGGGTAGCCAAAAGACGACCCCGTTTGGGGGGGGGTCGTCAAGACAGGCAGAGATTGGCTGAATTTGATTGGCCGTTAGCGACGCCCCCCCCAATCGGGGACCCTTTTTGCACACACACCCCCCCCCAGACGGGAACCTTTTTTGCCTACCGCCCCCCCCCCCAATCGGGGGGGGACCTCTTTTTGCTACCCCCCCCCCCCAAACGGGGACCCATTTTCGAATAGAACAAAAACTACCGTAATCATCTGCTCTATCCCCCCCACCAAACGGGGAGGGGGTATGCCTGTCGACCCCCCCCCCACCATATGGGGAACATTCGCGTATTGTGGTCGGAGCACCGTTACGCAATGCCAAGAAGAGAAGCCCTCTAGTGGCTTACTCTTCTTCTAATATATAGTGCAATTATGCACTCTTGCAAATGTAGAATATCGGAATCCCATTTTTTATTTTTCTAAGTGGATGAGAGAGAATCATTTCAGAGGAATCCCACTAGCTATCATTTGTGAGTCTGAGAAGCGGGTTTGGCCATTTCAATTCAGACTCTTGGCAGTATATGCTGCAAACATACAGTATTACTGCTATTATTACTTACCATAAGTATTGTGATTTACATTGTAGTACTGCACTTATTACAATAACTGTTTTATTCAACAAAATATACAAAAATACAAGAATGTAGTCATTTGTGTGTGAAACAGTTCACCAGAAACTGAAAAAATGTGGATGCCAAAGTTGCAGCTTTGTTAGTTCGTGGATAGTAGTAGCTCAAACAGTTTCTTTCGATAAATGCAGTGAGTGCAAGCTAGGTCTTTGTATCACTATTTTGGGTAGGTCCGGTGGCACTGCATTTGCTTCAATCACGGCGGCAGCAGTCGTGTCCACGTTTGAATGAGATTTACGTACAAGTAGGGACTTAATATCCTGGGGCTTGATGCTGAGTCTTTTGCGCCAATTAATCCTTTTGTCCTCCACTGGGGTGAAGAGTTGTTTCAGAGTCGGCACCGGATCGTCCAGAGCCAGAATCTCATCCTTTCGAAAGAATCTTTCCATCTGAAGACGAACCACCACCAAAACCAGAAGCTGAAACATCCGAGCAATAATTACGATTAAGCTAAATAAACTCTGTTGTTTCAAAGTGTTCAAAAAGACTTGACGCACAACTATTTCGGTGTTGCTGAAATCTGACTACAAGCTCATCCATCGCAATGGCGTTCCTTTAGATAGTAAGAAACTACTGTCGTGGATGATTATGGCAGTTCACATTTGCTAAAGACACAGACACAGTTGCCCTGACTTTTTTGCAAAGCGAAGAAGGACTCTCCTGGTCCGTGAACAGCGTCGAAAAACTGATCCAATAAGAAAGAACTAATCTATAAAATATGGTAGATATCTTGAAGCACTTTCGAGATATAAAGAAAACAATTTCGCTTTCAACATTTATTGGTCAGAGTTTAGTGATGACTTCCTTTCATCAACGTTCAAACTTCAGATTCATCAGAGAACTTACAAATGCTGGGAAGAAGATTGCCGTCCATTTGATATACTTAATGGCACACAGTAGAGCAAAACAAAGGACTTGAATCAGAGTGAACAAATGAACACGACTCAAAGGAACTTGTTTCAGGTAAGGATAGTCCGGCTGATATTTCACTGGCATAAACAGGATTCGGAGACGTTGGATAAACTACAAAAATGTAAATACAAGTAAATCTAATAAGTATGATAATAATTAGTACTGTACAACTCAGCTGACTCAATAATTTAAAAACAACACTATGTAATGTAGAAAATAAACAGAAACCAGTACTCTTGGTTCTTACCTCAAGACCACCGAGAGAGTCAACACCCATGAAAAGGTAGACTCCAAGTAGAACGGGAACAGGAATCAGCTGAAACAAACACTGCTGCATAAAGTGTTGCAAATCAATGCAACGCTGAGCGCCAAACGTATATAAATTAACTAACTGTAACCTAACCGTAATTATCTTCCTAAATCAACATAATATATGTGAACACAACTGATATGGCATATAATATAAATAGTTACGTCAAACAATTGCTCGTCAGAAAATTGTTCGCGGATATAACAAATTATATGTTCTCACCCTCAAGGCTGGCGTCATCAAAGTTCCAAGAATAATGGCAAACGATGCAACCAGTGCAGTTACCCTTTGTTCCCTGAAACAAACATAAAGAGCAACAGCATGAATGGAAAATTAGAAATTCCAAACATATGTCGCTTGGGGCCTTTTCGCGAATGGGTAGAGTAGATTAGAGTAGAGTAGAGTTAAAATTAACTCTTTTACCCTTTTCATGAATGCGCAGGGTTAAATTTAACTCTGCCTGCTTTTAACTCTTTTAACTCTTCAGGGTTAAAAATCAAAGAGTTAAAATTGGCAGAGTTAAAATTAACTCTGTGCATTCGCGAATAGAGTTAAAAGAGTTAAAACTGGTAGAGTTAAAATTAACTCTCTGCATACGTGAAAAGAGTTAAAATAATAAAATTTTTGCTTACGCAATGTCCAACGTTTCACAATTTGAGAATTGTAAAAAAACTTCTTTACGTTTGGAAAATTTTAAATAAAATAAAACAACAAAAGAAGATATTTACTCATTTCATTAATAGACATTTATTACATCTTCAATGTAGCGTCATCCTGTACTATGTAGGGCGAATCCCTGTGTGTAACTTGCAGTTTTTAAACCGATTTTTTTGAAATTTAGCATGGATCCGTTTCGGCAAATTATTGAAATCTGCAGCAAAGTTTCAAAGTTTAAGCTTTTAAGAGGTTAACGACATATAGGTAAAACTGCAATTGAAGGGGAGCCAACCGAAGATTTTTACGATTTTCATGAAAAGTTATTTTTTTCAGAGTTCGCTGAAAAGTAATCTAAAGACAGTATATATTTCGGTCTAGGTTTATTTCGGTCTAGGTTTCTGTTGTTTCTTTTGCCAGCTTGCAATTTAGCCTACAATAAAGTGCTAATGAATAGTTGAGCCGAAAAACAGGCATCATATTCGTTTGCTGAGACCACGACAGAGCCCAAAAAACTTTTGTACATTATGTTCGGCAAAATCGGATACATACGCTTGGTTTTCCTAAAAGCTGGAACAATTTTAGTAAATTTCAACTAAACTTTAATACTAAAACAGATAGGTGCAGCATAATTAAATAGAAAAATGTTTGTTTATTAAAATTCAGTAGAGATTTCAAATTTGAATTGAGATGGTTGGTTGCCCTTAGAATCGTAGTTGGGATAACAATTGATCCTGTACTGTAATTCTGATGAACATAACCAGTTGTAGCTAAGTTCGCGTAACGTTTGTCTAGACGTCCTTTCAGAGTCAAAAATTCAAAATTTTTTAAGTTTACAGTCATTTTCATGGCAAAATTAGCGGCTTAATTACTCCACTTTTTGAGAAACAATTGAGCTTTCGGTTAGTTGTAGTGTCCCGTCGATTCGGCTTTTCATGTTGACAGCTCTCATACATACTTCAAATTTGCATTTATAGATGGTGTTAAATAACTTACAAAAAATAATTTAGAGCCTATTTATAATGATAATTAATTATTTTATTTAATTAATTTTATTTATTATTTCTAAAAATGCAGCATGTTTAAAACATTTTGTTCTATCTATTTTTATTTTATTAAGTAGCCTATTTCGTTACTTTAGCGTAAATAATTCAGCAGAATGTTGGCAAATGCTTAAGTAATTTTGAAACATTTTGAACTATCCAATGAAATTATGTGCTGCGCTCTCATTGGCTAGATTATCTTGTCATTTTTAAAGCTATATTACTCGCGCAAAATGCGGCAATAACAATGTAAAGTATAGAAGATTTTAACTCGTTTAACCCGCGTGCTGAGACACGGGTTAAAATTCAATGTAAAATATCGTGAGCGAGTTAAAAGAGTTAAATTAACCCATTCATGAAAAGGGTAGAGCTAAATTTAACTCTGTAGGTTTTTAACTCCACGTGTCATTCACGAAAAGAGTAGAGTTAAAAGAGTTATTTTTTAACTCTTTTCGTGAAAGAGCGTAGAGTTAAAAATTTTAACTCTGCTTAACTCGGCGAGTTAATTTTAACTCGTTTAACCCGTTCGCGAAAAGGATCGAGTTAAATTTAACTCGTTTAACCCATTCGCGAAAAGGCCCTTGGAAAAGACCAAGTTTCCAGTGAAACTGAACGGGAAACTGAAACTGAGACTGAAACTGGTGCTTATTTTGCCACCTTATTTGCTTAAGGTGCTGGTATCCTTTTGTGCAGTGCTTTTGTGGTGATTTTTCAAAACGTTATAACTTTCGCAATTTTGGGAGTTGGAAAGAGCTTTATATATCGTTTTAAAGCTTATAATCTGCACATTAACATGAGCTTACGAAACTAGCAAAATTAGCAAAAAAATAGCAAAAATTTCCGACATGCTGACACTTGACAGACTGAATATAGACCAAAAATTTTTGAACATCGATTTCTCAAAACTGTAGAATCGGCCAAAATTTCTTCTTGCGCCATGATATGAAGGACATGTGGGCCGAGGGACATTTTTTTGGATTTGGCTCAACAAGTCTCAGTACTCCAGAAAATCCGGTAAATGCGCGATGACACGAAATTTCGCAACTTTCTATTCCGTTTTTTCACAACTGGAGAGGTTTTAGCTCAAACCAAGAAAAATGTCCCTCCGCAATAGGGCGAATTTTCATTCAGCCAAAAATCACGCGATTCTATTGGGTAGTTTTTGGGAAATCAATGTTCAAAACAAAATAATCGCAATTTTGCCAAAATGGTGTTTTGGCGAATTCTCTAGCTTAAAGCAACGAACTCCTGCCAATAGGTATTGATAAAATGCGCAATTGGACGGTGCATCGATTAAGTATAAATAAGCCGAAATTTTCTGTAAGATTTGGCAGTAATTTAAAAAAAACTGATTTCTTCAAAAATGGCCATTTTTTGACCCCAAAAATCGTTTTTGGCTTATACTGCCTTAACCACTAGAGGTAGCTCAAAAGTTGTAAAAGCAAAAATGTTCATTTTGGTGCCCTCTTTCCAGCTATAACATCCAATCCGGTGTAGCGACTACGTACTGAGAGAATAAGGGCAGAAACCAAAACTTTCTTATCTTTACACCTAAAAATCCGGGACTGGTCCCAGAATGTTAAAGAGCACGAAAATAATGTATTTGGAAAGTTCCACCCACTTTCATAAAGAATTGAAGCTTGTAGGGTCGAATTTACACAAAGCGATACCAGCACCTAAAGTTCATGCACGAACGTGGACTGCGGGGAAGAGAAAAATTCCCGGGTCTTATCTCGATTACCCCCCCCCAGTACTCAAAATCCTTAAAACTTGACCAAATGAGCTAAAATTTGGTGTGGATGTTGTCGACCATGCTGAATTCAAATATCGCAAAATTTTTCGATTTCGCGAAATTCGAAATTTTTCGATTTCTAAGGGGGGACCAAGGGAAACCGAAAAAGTTTTTGTCTTCGATTTTGCTGAAAAGATGTATATAGGGGTTTCCGAGGTCGTAGAACACGAATCTGAAGTCCGTTTTTCGTTTCAGCTTTTCGTTAGCTCAGAATAAGCTTACATCTTAAGCTTAAATCTTTAGCTTATACTGAGCTAACGAAAAGCTGAAACGAAAAACGGACTTCAGATTCGTGTTCTACGACCTCGGAAACCCCTATATACATCTTTTCAGCAAAATCAAAGACAAAAATATTTCGGTTTCCCTTGGTCCCCCCTTAGAAATCGAAAAAAATCTAATTTCGCGAAATCGAGAAATTTTGCGATATTTGAACTCAGCGTGGTCGAAAACATACCCACACCAAATTTTAGCTCATTTGGTCAAGTTTTAAGGATTTTGAGTACTGGGGGGGTAATAAGATAAGATAAGATAAGACCCAAATTCCCTTCCCAGCAATTTCGCCCAGACGATATCACAATGATTAATGCTTGACAATTTAATATAACAAGAGTACCTGATTCCGACAAGTTTCGCTTGTTCGCCGGGCGCTTTTCTTTCATTGTAGATTCGCAGAGTTTTTTCGTGAACAATGGAGGTCACAGGAGAGGCTACATAGAAAGGCAGCCCGAGAAGACTGCACAGAACCGTCGTGATAGAGATCACAAATAAATCCAGGTGATACCCAAATCCTTTCTGGAAAAGTCAATATTGGAATACAACTTTTTAACTCTACTCTACTCTACTCTACTATACTCTCTAACTCTACTCTCTAACAACAGTAGGATTTCGGGATTACAGACATACATTACGGACAAAGCGGAAATTAAGTAATTTTACCACTATCTCCTTGTAACAAGTTGTATTCATAGGCTTCGTTTCTTGGAACGGAGAACTTGTTCAAAAATTATTTTCATGAGGCAGTTTTATGTACACAACTCTAAGGTACAAAAATTCTTTTTATTGATACAAAAGTGGAGCGTATAATGTCAAATGTCAAGTCTCTCAACTCACAGATAGCACTTTTGCGTTTCTACCAAATTTTAATTAACGCTATATAAGATTAGGAAAATACTTATGCAATTTTCAAGTTTTCAAGAAAAGTTAAAAAGCCGGGCAGCCCCAAAAGTTTCGCGCGCTGGACCGAGGGAGCCGAGAAAGATTTTTTACGAATACGGGCAGGACACAAACTTTTGCAGTCGTCTTTTTACCTTTTCTGTAATTAATCAACTTTGTAGTTAGCTTATATTTTATATACATCTTAAATATATATTTCACCTTAAAACTTACAGTTAGCTTATTTTCATTTCGATTGACAATGACAGATGCCACCTGCTGATCGGCCAAAATCAGAACAGTGAACAACAATCCGGGGAAAATGGCCAAAAGGACCAGCCACCACTGATCCGTGCCGAATGGATCCACCAACCAACTCCGATGACCCGTGGGCTGGAATCAGAAAGTCAGAAATTAAGCGGGCCTTTCAAAAGACCGTAAGTTTAGAAGCGTTCCTAAAGCAGGCTTAGGCAGCTAATTAGGGAATGCTGTTTCAATAAATTCTGCTAACTTTGGAGTGGGTGCCATTGCTCCTAACTTTTCGCCTAAATAGGAAAATATAAATAAATTAAGGATTTTTGAAGCAATCTCTTAGCCTGTTCCCTACGTGCTGACATTAGGGACTGAATTAACTACCATTTATTGCGTCGAATAAAAGGGAAACGATAGCTTTGAGAAAAAAAATCTCTAACAGGTAACAAATCTCTAACTAATATTATATAAAGTATGTATTTTAGTTTAATGTGTAATTGAATACAACTCACGGAAAAAGAAGAGGGTACGTGAAGGACTGGGACTTCAGGAACATCCACGACTTCCGATACCAGAGTCATCAATAGAATGGCTACCACTACTGCAAAGTCCCCGACCGCCTGACGAACCTAAAAATGATGAGTAACATAAAAAGGCTTAGAAAGATTAAACATTTATTTCCTCGAAATGTAGTGCATGGAAGAACAAAAAATAAAATAAAAAAGCAATAAGTGAAGATTAATATCATTAGTTTTTTTAGTAATAGTAACTAAAAAATAATTAAACGATTTAAATAAAAAATTTAAGCAAAGAACAAGAAACAAAAAGAAAAAGTAAAAGAAACTGCTACAAATGGAAAAAGTAGAGCAGGAATTAATTGAATTGAAAATTGAAAACACTAAACACAAAAATGTAGACATGAAATCAATGTGGCACCTTATGAGGAAAATATAGTGATTTTCGAAACTGAGTGAGACTGAAGCAAATCATAAAGCTGCCAATAAATAGTAAAATGCAAAATAGGAAAACATCAGGATGAAAGTTGCAATAACCGATCGGACGACCTCCCATGGCGTCACACTCTAAACAGTGATTTAGAAGAACTGTAACAGGGAGTAATTAAATAAATCAGTGAACTAGCTGAAAACATAAATACACGACGAAGACGTTGTAACAATTTCTTAATCAATTTTTGTTGGACCTTTTTCAATATATTTTTTTATTCAAAATAAACAATTTAACAATCTACATGTGTAACTGTAGTAACCTTGCAAGGTGACATTTCCCCATAGGAAGTGCTGAGTTTGCTCCACATAGTAGTGATGCTTGTCCATCCACCTGACCCTGTGCCCTTCCAGAGAACTGTGCCATTCGAAGCTCTCATTCACAGCGTTCACATATCTCATTCCGTAGTCACTCAGGTTGTCGGGTCGGTCCGGGCCCACAACCCAGCCTTTGGGAATGCTCACGTTGCAATGACATGGACTGCTGTACAGTAACTGAAACAATAAACAATAAACATATGTACAATAAACAATACATAACAAATCGAAAATTCGAAAAGGTCGAATATTGAGGTTAACAAAACTTAATGCTGTCAACCTAACAGTCAGACACCAAAGGCGGAGCTAGCAGTTTTTCCCTAAAAAGTGGATATTAATGTGACCAGAAATTATTAATTGGCAACTAATCAGGTCGGATATACCTTAGTACTCCCTGTTAGCGGATATATGCGAGCCAGCTCAGCAATATGCTCGAAGGCTTGCTGGATGAACATGACCGAGACGAGGACAGAAAACGTTTCCTCCGCAAACTTGGTGAGCATTCCAACGATGACACTCGCATCGAGGGCAACCATGATGAGCATGATCACACTCGACCAGAGACCCACCCAGAGGCGCAGTGGGAAGAACGCCCAGTGCTGGCTTCTGAAGACACACAAAAATACTGTAGAAACTGGCACAAATATGAGTCTACTTCAGGTTTAATGCCAACACTTGAACAAATAGAAACTCTTATTGAACTTTCTGCATAGAAAAATTAAACCATGTCAATTTGGTACTGAAACAGCTACTAAACTATTCTGCCCTCAGGGCACTGTTTGGTGAAATAGGAACTGCAGCTCTGTCTGTACACTCACTTGCATATCTTGAATAGGATTATTTCAAATATCAGAGTGTGTCCGGTCGGGGACAGAATGCAAAGGGGTTGTCCGGACATGAGGGCGTAGATGATCCCACAGAGACCGCCGGCAAATAGACCCTCCACCGCCCCCTGAAAACAGAAAACAAACGCTCTCATTCAGTCACAGGACTTGAAAATAATTTACGTTACAAACAAGTGCTGAGTAACAGATGTGAAAACTAAAAGAGACTTGTAAACTGAAAAACTGACCATATAACCGTGAGTGTAGTAATCCAGGACTCCTGCAAAGATCAGTATTGTAGTTGCGTTGGCGAAAAAGAGGAAAATGGCGGAACCGAGGCACTGGGTGGCCCCGTCTCTCGTGAACGCGTCCTTGAAGTCCGACACGTAGTGGCTGGATTTGCACTTCACATCGTTCACAAGCCCTCCAAATAGTCTAAAACAGCTAGTAATCTTTACATAGTGTCCTAACCATATTTTACCTATAAATAAATTACAATTTTCTTTGGTAGTGGAATTTCTGCTGACTCAAGCTACCTACGTTCGCCTCTGATTTTTGTTGATATTGAAATCCAAGATTAATGATATGACACAGAAGATATCTGTCTTACCGTCCTGTTCTGACAAAGCCCTCAGCATGATGGGTGTGCCGAGTCACATTGCTCGACTTTCGACGCTGTCTGGGAAGACCCACTGCTCGCTCTATCTAAAAAAGTATTACAAACAAACTATAGCTGATATTTTTGTTGCATAACAAAAGCACAAATTACTAACAAACTTCACTGAAAATTTACCAGTTGTGATCGTGAAATAAAAAATGATTGCACACTGTATGTACATATTATGTACTCTTGATATTACTACCAAATGCTGAACTCCAAACATGTATAACAAACAGTGGTGCATACAATGCTTTCTCTGTGCTTCGGCATGGGATTAAATCGAAGCTCTTGACTCCACTTCCCAGCGGGCACCACCAAACACTGGCCCAAAAATTCGTCGAATCCATAGCACAGTTCCTGCGGCGTTTCGGCTCGAAATGCAATCTTGGAAAATACCTAAATCATTAGAGTATATATTATGATTATGATTATCATTTTGATAACGTTACAGCGTTATCACTAACGCTATCATAATAACCTAAACGTTATCATAATCGTAGAGTTATCATAATAACATCAAGAGTTTATAATAGGAAGAGTAGGACACTCAGCCCTTCCTAATGTTTTAAGCTTGCAATATGCTCGAAACATTAAGGCCAAAATCTCGGGGGGGCTTCTTAGCGTGTAAACATAGCACGCTGACATTTTTCAAAAACGGGCGTTTTCGGTAAATTAAATACTATAACTTGAGCTACGAAAGTTGTACAGCGATAATTTTTATATCATTATGTTGCGTAGAATGTGATCTTTTTAACGATATAAAAATTATGTAGTTCGGCTCTGGCTATCTCTTACAAATCCGGCGATAAAACATCCTTTCCACGGAAATTTTAGGAATTTCATCATTTCTTCAAAATGTGTTGCGTTGTTGCCAGATTTGTAAGAGATAGCCAGAATCGAACTATATAATTTTTATATCATTAAAACGATGACATTCTACGCAACATAATGATATAAAAATTATCGCTGTACGACTTTCCTAGCTCAAGTTATAGTATTTAATTTACCGAAAACGCCCGTTTTTGAAAAATGTCAGCGTGCTATGTTTACACGCTAAGAAGCCCCCCCCCGAGATTTTGGCCTTAATGTTTCGAGCATATTGCAAGCTTAAAACATTAGGAAGGGCTGAGTGTCCCACTCTTCCTATTATAAACTCTTGATAACATGAATATTGCGACAACGTTACAACGCAAACGATTTATACCTTCATATTCCTATTCGTATCGAAAACTCCAAACGTCTATTAAATTTGGAAAGCTTTATGTGAAAGGGAGAGAAACAGACACAAACCTGGTCAGCAAATAGGGTGCCCAGACTTCGACCGATGAGCTCGATTTCGGAGGAGGCGTGGTCGGACGGCACCAGCAGAATGAAGACGAATCGAGACGCTATCGGAAGCTTAAATAATGAAATCCTGTTGCTTACAAGCATATATTTATTGAAATTTGATATTTACACTACAGTACCTAATTATTCAATTTTCAATTGCTATGCTCATTATAATATTTCTTCCTCATTAGCTGCAGCTGTTTCGTAAGGGACTTCGAAGCTTAAAAAACCGTGGCGCAAATTAGACTAATGTTGCAACTCATTCTATAGTTCTTGCATCCAACGATAAGTGTTCGAAACTGACCTCAGGAATATCCAAAAAGTTTTCAGCAAATTTGAATCGAACAAAGGCAGCCAATGGCTCTTCTAGATTTGGGACTTGACCAATGAAAATATTGGCCGCTTCAGAGTCGTGATGGATCTTCCGCAGCAGTGACATGTTGAATTCTGCACTCTAGAAAATAAAGCAACTTTTTGGGACCAGAAATGAGGATTTTGAGCGTTAGTGAAAGTATTCACTCTAAATTATGTAAAGA
The DNA here is from genome assembly GCA_030248195.1 of Trissonchulus latispiculum. NCBI lineage: Eukaryota > Metazoa > Nematoda > Enoplea > Enoplida > Ironidae > Trissonchulus > Trissonchulus latispiculum. The sequence goes on from JASAND010004760.1 coordinate 14,059, forward strand.
TAAATTGCACCTTGCAATTTATCTGGAGGATCATGTCAAGAGGATCTGGAGGATCATGTCAAGTCTAGAGCTTGCAAACAACAAACTCTAGCCCCCACTTCACATACCTCTGGAGTCTGGGCAACTTACCGAGACTGTCAAGGGGTAGCCGCCTGTCTGGTGGAGCTACCACAGCACCTCTATTGCGGTGGGCGTAATGGACGTACTGATAGCTTCGTAGAACACCTCGGGTAATTGCTATGGCGATAATTCAGTATCAGCATCTCCATTTCCTCAAAAATGCATGCGTTCTAACCTGACACTACCCCTAACCGGAGCACCAACTGGGGTGAGGTGGCTGTAGAAAGCCTGTACCAAACAGTAATTCGTTTTCTCTGACTTCGATTGCTGAAAGGACCTACCCTAATGGACGACTGAAGCTGATCAGGCAGGAGGAAGGAAGCACTTTCGGGCGTGTCCACGGAGACACTGATCTTGTGGGAGAGACTGCCCTCCCCGCCGGTCTCAGAGATGTTGCTGGCTCTACGACATCGCTCCGAGCAACGACTGGGCCGACGTCTCTCACCGTTCCCTTCCTCGTCCGACTCTAAATGGAGAACAACATATTAATGTGTATACAGCGAACTAAATTGTTGATACTACAAAGCACATGTACAACTTCTTAGCAGAGACTGATTTAATACTCCGTAATATTTATAATTTTATATTTTATATAATTTTGTATTAAATAAAAATATTAAAATATAAAAATATTAAACCACCGCTTTGGGGTTCCTTTATCTGCTACGATCAATCATGCATCAGATCAAACGCGATTGACCTCCACAGTCAGGAGGCCAGCTGCTGCTTCAGATGACGCTTTTGCAGTAAACCTACCACGGGGTGCTTCTGCTGATGGGAAGCGGCAGCTCCTGCTGTGGATGTCAAATATCAGAGGGCTTCATTCGAACTTTGACGCCCTACGCCAACGCATCGAAACCTGCCCTGGGCGTCCCGACGTCATTGCCTTATCCGAAACATTTATCAACCCGTCTACCACTGACTCAAACGCTTATCGCCTCGAAGGATATACAGCATTCCGCAGGGATAGGAAATCCCACGGTGGCGGGATTATCTTGTACGCCAAGAATGAAATCCCGTGCTCTGTATATATTACGTCGAGTCGCTTTGAGTATTCCTGGTTTCGCCTATCACTGGACGGTCGCCCCCACTTGCTGGCCCATTGCTACCGTCCTCCAAATCGTGACAGTGGCATCTTTGATGCCCTGAACTCGGACGTTGACCAGATACTCGCCGCTATACCTAATGCCATCATCTCTGTCTGCGGAGACCTGAACGTTCACAATCCGAACTGGCTGACTTATTCGGGACCTGAGAACCAGGCAGGCCTGGATGCTGAGTCATTTGCTGTATCCAATGGCCTGGTACAGCTTGTGTCTGATGCAACCAGGCTTGGCACTACCCCTGCTACGCTTGACATCTTCATGTCGGAACCGGATGCGTTCCAGTTTTCCTCGTGTGAGGCCCCAATCGGCAGCTCCGATCATGCTTTAGTGGCCATTTACTCACAAACTGTGCTCAGTGAGGCCACTGAGTGTCCAAAGTTCATCAGATGCTATAAGCAGGCTGATTGGAATGAACTAAGACTCTGGGTTGCGGACTTGCCTGCCCAACTCTCTAGGAAACCACTCTCTGTAGACGAATGCTGGGCTACTATTCGGAACCATATCAAACTTGGTATGGACTTGTATATTCCTTCCAAGCGAATTCGCCCTGGCAGATCTAAACCTTTCTTTGACTCGAATTTGTACCATCTTTTGAAAACCAAGATCCGACTATACAATTCATGGAGGGCTTCTGGAACCCCGGAAGATCGTCAGGCCTATCAAAGGGCCAGGAACTGTTACAATCACAAGCTAAGATCCAACAAACGAGCCTATGCAAGTGAAGTTGCTGGAAGAGTTGATGGCTTAACCGGTCGGCGATGGTGGACATCTGTAAACGAAATCACCGGCCGTAAACCTAGGGTCAAGGTACCGACCCTAGAGAGAGCTGGATGCCTATATAAGGACTCTCTATCTAGAGCAAATGTCCTAAATGAAGTTTTCGCGTCCAAATCTAACTGTCCAGGCCGACAGGATAGGTTACCTGTCTTCACTCCCCGCTGTAATTCCACCATGCCTCAAATTCGCTTTCGTCCTCGTATCATTTGTAAGCTGCTGCAACGCCTCGACCCCCACAAAGCAATCGGCCCCGACGACATTCCAAACCTAGTTCTGAAACAGTGTGCCAAGGAACTGGCATACCCCTTGTCAGTCCTCTTCAATAAATCATTCAGAACTGGAGTAGTCCCTACTGAATGGAAAACGGCCCAAGTCACCCCAGTATTTAAGAAGGGTTCGCGTACGGATCCAGCTAACTATCGCCCGGTGGCATTACTTTCGTGTGTCTCCAAGGTTATGGAACAGTATTTAAATTACCATCTCGTGAAACATCTCGAGAACAATCATCTACTTTCTGACTGTCAGTATGGCTTCAGAAAGGGGAGGTCTACGGCTCAGTGTAATCTCCTGCTAATGGATTATTGCTCTGGTGCCCTGGACAGGGGTAATGAGGTTCAGATTGTCTCCCTGGACCTCTCAGCAGCTTTTGATACTGTCTGGCACAGGGGACTTCGGCACAAACTGTCCTGCTATGGTCCGTCTAAACGTTTCTTGAACTGGTGCTCTGACTATTTGACGGGCCGGCATCAACGGGTGATGGTTGATGGTAACCTATCTGCCCCCTGTCCCATCCGAGCCGGCGTCCCGCAAGGGTCCCTTCTCGGACCTACGCTCTTCCTACTCTATATCAACGACTTGCCCGAACAATTCGGATGTTCCTGTTTAGTGTATGCTGACGACACAACCCTGTACCAGGAAATCCCATCTGGATGCGATCGCGAAACCATCTACACTCTCTTGGAAGCTGACTTAATTGCTGCTGCTCATTGGGCGGCCAAATGGAAAATGAAATTTAATCCATCAAAAACTCAGTCTCTCCTGGTCTCCAGAAAACGGGATAGACTCTCTGCTCCCCAAATTCACTTTGGGGCTGAACCTATATCCCAGTCTGACAAACTTGTGCTGTTGGGACTTACGTACACCCAAAATCTATCTTGGGGCCCTCACGTAATGGGCAAAGCGGCCACCGCTGGACGTTTACTAGGAATGCTAAGGCGTTCTCGAGCATTTCTAAATCCACCAGCTCTCCACCATCTCTACCAGTCGGCTGTATGGCCACTATTTGAATACTGCCTACCGCTCCTCCCTAATGCTCCCACTTATGCACTTTCAGCTCTAGACCAAATCTTTTTCCTGACTTACCGCTGGATGAACTAAAAGTCAGATGCCTCGTGGGCGCACTTTCCATTTATCGCCAAGCGATAATGAACCCATCATTACCAGTCCACAGAGTCATTCCTCTTCCAATGGACCCTGTTAGACGGAGATCCACCAGGGCCGTCCGTAACTCAGCAGCCCGTCAGCCTCCCAGATGTCGGACTGAGCATCACAGGCGCAGTTTTATTCCGGCAATTACCTGTGCCTGGAATTCTCTGCCCGAAGCTGTCGTGGCAGTTGCGTTTGAACCGAAGAAATTCCGTGGTGCTGCCTACCGCCATTTATTATCATCGAATCTCGATGTCTAATCCAAGAAGGTATCC
>JASAND010004761.1:0-12082 GCA_030248195.1 Trissonchulus latispiculum
AATTACTCATTCATTCCTTGGAGTTAATAATCCAATTTTATATCGAAATGAAGCCTAACATTTCTCTTTCTAATGAATACAGTGAACCTAACTTTAGTACTCGGAAATTATTATACTGCATTTTCGAAGTAATTTAATTTTCCATATTTTTTGCAGACTAAAGTAAATTTTTTCGTGAGGCGTCGGCCACATCATTCTATTCCACGATCAAATAGCTGGGGACCCTTTTTTAGTTATTATAAAATCGCTCATCGTTATACAGATATTAGCTAAAATGTAAGCGCAACCTGGATTTTGCCTACTTTTCCCAATTTTGACAAGCTCCCACTTTAGCTAGAAAGCAGCAATCGGGGCAACTAAAAAAGGGTCACTGGGTATTTTTGTGTAAAACACGTCCAGTCAGTGGCAACCCTCTAGCTTGCATAGTAAATGCTCCACAATCGCTGGAAGAAATTTGGTCATGTTTTTGCAAAAACTACATTTTTTATGATAGCAGCGTACGGCATAGCATTCAGAAGATTACAATGCCACGAATAATCGGCCTCGAAGAGACCTTCAAATTGACACCCTTATCTTAATTTTACGGCTTGCGTAGCTCAAGAAATGGCGGATTATTGGATTTCTGCAAAAATGATAAGTTTTTAACGCCAAAATCAGAAAATCAGCTATATCTCACTATAGAGAAAAGCTAGAAGGGAGCTTTAAAAGGCAAAAATGTAGAGCTCAACCAAATCTTTCGAATGAATATGGTCGTAACTATGCAGCTACTGTCTAAACGTAAAAAATCGGCAAAAACCGCCCTGAACGGAGACGTCAAAGTTTTGAAGCGGGATTGCGCGGAGGGTGTTAGAATGCTAAAAGAACTTATTTTGGAAAGTTTTATCAAATTTCATCTTGATTTGAACCGACAACCAATAATATGTGCCCAAAAGGAATCACCACCTTAAAAAGGCTTAAGAAAGCTTCATTTAATAACATAAGGGTTAGCAATGTTGTACCAACTGTCCGCAGAATATTATGTCCCGCGGATGCACTCTTAGATTTAAACATATTGTATAAAGTATACAGTAAATCTACATATTGTATTTCTGAGGCACCCTATATTCCTATGGAGACACTGTCCTGTTCTGCAACGATACTATATCCGTGATTAGTAGACAATGATACCCCCAACTTTATGATTTATTTACTGAGCATATGATTATCCTGACCTTAGGCAACCAGCGTTACAAACCGTATGAATTAAACAATACCAAAATATCACTTAGGGATTGCGATCGTCGCAACTGCATTGCAACATTGCAGTGAGTAAAATGGTAAATTAGAAATTTTAGGGTTTCTAATACACTTACATTACAATATTTGAAATTACTGAGCATAAAATAATGTTTTACTAAAATTTTAAATCGTTTATTCGGTTAGCCACATGCCATCGTCGTTACTAACTTATTTCGGGACCTATCTAGGAGTTCCGCAAGTTCTAACAAAGCATACATAATTAACTAGTTCATTTAAAATGTATATCATATTGTAATTAGATATTCAAACACAGTAAGCACATATGTGCTCTGTAGCACATAAAGTGCGTAAGGACACAAAGCTAGGGATGAAAACTGGGTTACTTTTTGTAACCCATGGCCCACTCGACCCAAACGCAAATTTGACCAAGACCGAAGGCGACCCATAACATTTTAAAATTTGGTTACCCAGACCCAAATAACCCAAGAAATTTCGTGACCCGGGCCCAAATGACCCAAACCTTTAACGGCCCACACTCACCCAAACGTTTCGGAAAATTAGTGACCCAAGAAACAGTGACTCAAGCAAAAATGGCGACCCAAACGACCCATGACCCAATCATCGATGACTCAATCTCCATCCCTGCACAAAAGTGCATCCATAGCAGGGGTGCCTCTGTAGTGGAACTTCCATTGTGAAGTTTGACTGCACGAGAATAATAAAATACTGCCGTATACTTTACTTCTAGGTTAAGATCCTGCGGATTGCAAGTGAATGCAGCTGATGTGATGTCGGAGAATTATGAGATCCTGGCCCACTGAGACAAGTAAAGAAAGGTATAACAATTTTATTGATAATCACAATGCAATCTCGTCATCATACAAAACTTCAAATGTAAACTAAAGGTAAACTAATTAATATTGAAGTAACCAAGAATTTTGGACAAGAGAGGGAAAACGTTGAGTGTTTGTTAGAATTTACGATTAATATCACTTAAGCTTAGAGTTACATCAATAATTTATATCTTCTGGACCGGTGCTAACTTCACACTGCTGTATACTAAAGCAGCTCCACATGACTGCAATCACTGAAAATTTGTATTGATTTTAACTACACTATTTGTTATGGGTGGGTGTGCAGAATCATAGAAAGCTAAATCATTCTACAGATCACGGGCTTGACAAAAGTTGCCCAGGAGCAACTTTTTGACAATGATTGCCGCTGAGTCAACTTTTAGTTACATACTAGTGCTAGTTATTTTGTCTTTTCCGGTAGTTAGACGCAGTTTACCTATGTTACACTTTTTCCAAAGTACTGCTTTTTTAGATTTTACATTAAGCATTAGCGAGAAAGAGAAAACTTAACGAAATAAAGCAAGCAGCTGCGTCGACCCTAACGCGCAGATTGCAAAACGTACACAGATGAGGTTTTCATAATATACTAAAGCTTTCTAAGCAACACGTTTTGTTTAAAGGGAAGCTTAAACTTTAAAGGGAATTTAAAGAAAGTTTTAACTTTTGTTCAAACTTTCTTTGGTATTGTTTATTTTTGCATGAACACTGAGCGGTTCATAAACGTCCATAAATCCAGAATGCTGTCTTCATGAACTCCAGGTCCAACTTCCCTCCGCTCCCCGCATTCTGTTACACCAAGTATGCTTTATATCTGCGTGCATTCAGATATTTATTGTACTTGTCGCGTGTAAATAGTGTTCCCGTGCAAATAGTGATTTGCACGGAAAAATCGTGCAAATACTGATTTGCATGGTCTAATCGTGCAAATGACAATCTACTTGGCAAGTTCCCGTTATATAAACGTTGTAAAATTTGTATAAACGTAAGCTAATAAAACGTCTCCTATGGCCTTTTCAAGAAAGGGTAGAGTAGAGTAGAGTGGAGTTAAAATTAACCATTTTAACTCGGTTTAACTTCACTCAAGCTGGAGTTTCTCTTCTTTAACTCTTTCATGAAAAGGATCGAGTTAATTTTAACTCTACTCTACTCTTTCTTGAAAAGGCCCCTAGTGATTTTCTTACATGAAAACAGTTAACACACTGGCAACAATATTTCAGACAGGTTCAAATTGTGCACATTTCCAACACCCCAGGGGGTCATGAACTCACCTAAGTGGGGAGGTTAATGTGAGTTTGAAAGTGATAATAAGTGCTCCCAAGTTGTGTCACTTAGATAAACTTAGAGCCTTAGCACGTCCAAAACCAGATAAACTTAGAGCCTTAGCACGTCCAAAACCATGTCGTGACTCGTGGTTTTAACAAACAGAGTGCGGCTTCGTGCAAATTTTGATTTATGGATTTTCGAACTTATTGTAAATGTAAAACGCTGAGCTCTCTATAATTATTTAAACAAAAGTTCACATCTTGAAGTTTTCACTAGTTTTGAAATAAATAAAAGAACGTTTCATTTGTGAAATTAAAACAGATAAAATAAACCCCTAAATTGACAAAATAAAGAAGACGCTTGCAATTTCTGCGTCATAAGCGAATCTCAACAGAATGCCTTGGATTGTTATCACAACGGTTGACTGCAGTTTTTGTCTAATATTCTGTTTTCGGTGCAGAAACATAACAATTTATTGCAAACATTAACATCGAAGCTTTAAATTTTTACTGCAGTTTCTAAGTTGTTGGCTTGGTTTTTGTACAGGCTGGCGGATAATTTTTGTCAATTATGCAGACTGTTTGTTGAGGCAGTTGGCACAATTAATACTCTACATTAATGACACTTGTGCAAGCGGATGTGTTACAGACGACTTAAGGATGCACAACAAATAATTTAGTAAGTTGTAAACATAAAATAGTCTGTCCGGCTTGTCTTATTCTGAAAAACAATTGGAGTTTTAAGTGAACTTAGTGCATTGGAAACGGCAGGGAAGTTTACTGAAAGTCTGGTACAAACATCCGTGTAGACAACTACTGCGCTCTCACGCTTCACTTTAAAGAAATGGAAATTTTCGTAATTGTTTGGTATGCGCATACCATACAAAATTAGTGGGAACCCGGTAAAGGTATCTTATTTTGGTATGCGCACACCTTACGAAACAGTTCTCTACTGTGTTTACTTGTTACTTTCCGTTCAGTTTTCAACTATTTCTTATTTATTAGACTCAACAAGCTTCACAGTTACTGAAAGTATTACATTGAAAGGACTTAAGAACAAAACATTATGAAGAATTTAAAAAGTTATCCAACAGAATATTGGCACAATTTTGTGGCAAGTAAGCCAACAATGGATGACCAAATATACCGGCAGAAGATTGTCACGGATTCTTTGTTTACTTCTGAGGAGGTTGGACTTAATGGCTCCCCAGTGACTTTCGATGAGTTGAGTATTAGCACTCTTCACCGGATAACGAAATTTTATGAGTGGTTAACAGTATTGTAGTGTAAGAGGAGAAATATGCAAATTACCCCCTGTTGTTGTTATTGTCTGTGTATCCACTTCCTGTGTGTCTGATTTCTATTCACTTCGGCAGCTACCTGCCTGTGTTGACTGGATATTTGTAACAAAGGGGCTGAAATCCAGGGGCTCAAAATTCGTTGCTACACTGAGGCAGACGTAGAGAAGATAAAATCTACTCTTAGGTCTAAAGATTAAGCCAGCCTAGTTTTGGTCTAACCTAACCCAGCCTTAGGGTGTGTGAGTTCAACTAGCCTCCTAATTAAGAAATGCGGAATATACTGCCCGCGAGACTGTAACCGTAACTCCTACTCAGCAGAGATATCGGTCAGATTATTTCAACCAATACTCAAGAGAAACTATATGTACAATTTATTGATGACAGAGAAATATTAAGGCTTACAACAAACTTATAGATACTACAGTAAAAGTCAAGGAAATTACAGAAGTAGATAGATAATAGACATCTGTTTACTTGCCTAATAAGCGTTCTTAAGATAAGTCACTAGTTTCAATCACAGTCCGCTAAGATGACACTTAAAGGGCCTAATTTGAATTTGGATTTGCAAGCAAAGTCTTTAGTTATTCGCAGTCACTGGTCGCTGGGAAAACGGTGTACCTATGAGTAACCTATGCCGTTTGTCACGCGTGCCTCAAGGTTAGTAAATGCACAAATCCATCCGTCCCAACTTTGACTCTTTTATAGAGCTTACCGAAAGCTGCAGTGAATATTATTTCTAATAACAAATTTTTCAGTTAACAGAAAAAAACAACACAGTTTAAAAAACGAATTTCACAAACAGTTTGAAAAATTAATATTGTAGGCTTAGCTCAGGAAGCCCTTCTCAAGCCCCTCAGAGGTAAGCTCAGGTGGCTATCACAGTTAAGGAGTATCAGAATAAACTAACTGGACGAACCAAACCAATCCGGATAGAGCAGACACAGCAGCAGCCAGACGGCAAGAATCAAGGAAAGAGCCTGGGGTGATCTGAAGAAGCACTCATACTGGAAAGACACCGACGAAACAGAACCAAGCAGAGGCCCGATCGGATATCCGGATGGCAGACACAAGGAGCAGACCGGCCGGGATCAGAGATTTGCGGCAAGTGTCACGAGGCCTTGAGGTGCTTCAAGAGTTCATATGTAGAAGCGTGCAAATCTGGTCCGTGTAGGCCTTATGACGGTTAGCGTTGTGGATCGTTGCTCGTCTTAGGCATCAGAGAACACTAGGCTTTTACTATGAAGCAGAGAGCAAGGTTATAACAAAGACAAGATTTAGAGTTCAGTTCACGGGTACAGACAGACAAGGCAGCGAGCAACCAGCAACAGCACACCAACACAGAATGACTCAAAACACAAGCTTTTATACTTCAGCTAGCTCCGCCTCTCACGTGCTACAGTATCTCTCCTTTCTAATTACTTCTTGTCAAAAAGTCGAAAGCTCTTTCTATCAAAAAGCATAAAAACTTAGGCGGTCTCTTTCAAGCCTTTCTCTGACGAAGCTTTGACTCACACTTTCAGGCTTGTTTTGTAATACAAGAGGAAAAATAAAAACTTGAAAAGTAGCACAAAATATCCATCAACTGTCAGACGTCTTATACAATTCCAAGAACTAGCAAAGTCACGGCGATTACTAAGAATTTTCCTACCAATAAGAAAACATCAGCACACCTCCTGCTTGTAGGTCAGACTCTACTAACTTCAGCCTCCCTTCGAGAACTACCATAGGACTCTGTAAAGAAAATTAAGTCCTACTATACGAAAGTTGGGACTTGGAATAATTTAAAGGAAAGCCTTTAGGGACGTATTCTTTTAGGTAGAATTAAATTAAACTATTAATTTGAATAATTTTGATACGTAGCAATTAATTTCCATTACTAAACATGAAGTTATTTAGCTATGCATTTACCTATGAATTTTACACCTGTGACATCACTCACCCCTTCAGAAGTTGAAACTTCTGTTTCAAGATACAATACAGTACAGTAACAAACAATACATGGTATAGGATAAGGAAGCAATACAAAGCAACTACAGTGATAACATACGAATAAGATACGACAATTACTACATGGTTAAATACGACAAAGCACGACAATGAGTACATATTAAAAGTTAATTTTGAATTTTGACTCCAATGAACATAAATTTTTTTAACTTCGGTGTTTTGATCTGAGGCTTGTCGCGTGAGAAGCCAAAATAAATACCACTACACGTCGAAGACTTAAAACTTTAGTCGCCAAAATATGGTTTTATTGCTACTGCTAAAGTTGGTGTGTGTGCTTAGTGTGCTAAGTTTAAATGTTGCTGGGTATGTGTGTGTGTACACGTGATACGCTGCTGTGTATTCTATACATATGTAAGCCATTATATATTGTGTATACCTATTCTTACGTATATTAGTACCTTCATCGCATGTATATAATTAGTACGTCGGAATAATTGCAGCTGATATATAAACATTTATGTATACGTAAGCTACTCACTCAAATTTTTGGCAAACTTTTACCATTAAGCATATAATTCTGGCCGGAAATTTAAGTTTTGTTTTATAAATTGAGCTTTTTAATTCGAATGACACCTAAAAGAACAGAAACTGGGCCGGAAACAAATTAGGCATTTAGGTTTTTGGCAAGGTTTCGACTAATTAGGGGGGTACTTGAGCGAAAAATTTTAACTGCAAATTAACTTTTACTACAAATTAAACCACAGTTTTGCACGATCATTAAACCCAAATTAACCATTCGATTGAACAGCGTCAATTTATAAAATTTTACAATCAAAAATTAATTTTTATATCATCCTCTCCCCTGTTGAAAAAATAGACGCCCTCCTGGACGGAGAAACTCGAAAAGCAATGTTTTCCAACACCGGAAGCAGCTGCCCACCGTAGTTGGCGGACTTTTACTTGCGAGTTTAACCAGTCCTTTCTAACCAAGCCATTTTGTTGCCTTACATTCCTCCTACAAGTTGGGTTCGCTATACATTCACACTTAACATTCCATTTTATAGTGATGCGACTAAGTCAGTGCTTGGATCCACCTAGATAAGTTTTCTTTTGTTCCATAAAGTATTTTTAAATCAAATCATTACTTTTGGAAAATAACCTTGAATCTCAAAAGTTAACTGTATTTGTATATCGCGTAAATTTGTTGGCATTTTCAATGTTCAGCAAGTGTTTACTTCTCCAACTCGTAAAGGAATGATTTCACAAAAAGGAATATTTAAATTAATTACGTCTATACTTACAAAAATTCTTTAATGAAAAACAAAACCTGAATTTTTTTGCTAATACATTTTGTAAGGTATTTGCTTGACATTTGGAGGTAGCTTCTTTTCGTGATGTTTTGGCAGATGCTGTTAAACTTATTGCTGTTTACGCATTTAGAAAAGTCCTCGGTATCAGCGTAAATTGCCGTGCCGAAAATGAGGTAACGCCAGCAAAATAGTTGAAAATTTGAACAGGTATTCTGAGTTTTGGTTGCATCGTAACAGTGTGTAGTTTTTATACAGAATCCAAGAATTTTATAAATTCGATAAAATCACATTTTTGTTTAAGAAATTTGTGTAGCATACGTCTTATGTATGTATAATATGTTCGTATATATCTATATAGCTGGCTAGTCTATAAATAACTTAAGCTCAGATTGCTTTTAGACGTTAGGAAACTGCTGTACTTTCTTTATCGGAGTTCCTTTTCAATCCACCGTTAGTTAATGTCAGCAATTACAGTTTAGCTTTTGCCCCTAATTAAACACGTATTCAAGTATCTACAACCATATCTATCTAAATCGGACACTAAATTTAACCAATACTGAAGAAAACCTAATTTATAATTTTGAATTATTTGACCTTCTGTAGGAGTTTTCCCGTTCCGCAAACTGTATATATAGCTATGCTGATTTATACAGTACAGTATATACGTGAAATTTATCTGTAGTCAATTTAAGCAATGTACGTAGCGACTTAAAGCTTTGGCTTGTGCTGTTTGGTCCTTCTAATTTAGCGAACTTGTTTCTGAATTTATGTGAAGACAGTATTAAACAAACAACAAATACCTAGTCTGCCCAATAATTAAGCTGCGTATATTTGCTTCCTTTAAAAGTGTATGTTAATAGGTGTACCTATATATATATATATATATATATATATATATATATATATATATATATATATATATCCAATGTACTAATTACTACGCATGTAGCCTAAGAAAACAAGATCAATTCAGAACGCGCTAGTCCTATTTAAGAATTTAGACAATTAATTTATGGAACCTTTGTTATGAAATTTATCCACGTTTATGTAATTACTAAACTAATTGCTTACGTGTATTTATATGTTATTATATAGGAAGAAGGTGAACATAATATGGGTTTAAGGTGCGGCAGCGGAAAGGTAAAACGTTCTGGTCTTTTTGCGGGAAAGGCCCAACTAATTCGAAACTGGACTTTGCCTATGCCGATTTTCAAAGGAAGGTGCAGAAGAAATTGTTTAAAATTTGACCATGGCGTCTGTCGAGTTTTCAGATTAGTGCTGGCTACCTTAGTTCTCATAGGGTGCGTTCCCTTGTTTGCCCCGCTATGGAAGCTAATGGTTAGTTGGATGCTGGTCTGTGACTCACTATGGCGCTCACGCAAAATCTCAAATTTCAAATGTAGGTCTCCATTAGAATTGATCTGTACCTTCAAAATTTGTTCGAATGTTCAAAAACCCGAACTAGCTCAGTTTAAATTCTTACGCTGGTAAAATGTTTGCACTGAAATTTTTCTCCGAGCAAAATTGGTTTTAAATTCCTACGTTTTTGAAATTGCCAATTAAAAGCAGCACATGTCTAAGTTTTAGAGCACATATATAATTTTCGAATATATACACCTCGATAAAATACTTCAAAATTAACACATATATACGGCACACGAGAACGATCTTGGTTAACTACGAAAACATAGATATCACAATCACAAGTATTTACTTGCCCAAATTATTTTGCATTTACAGTTTCCTTCTACCGTAAAGACAATTTGAAAAGGATAGTTGGCCAAGGATGAAACCTGGAAATCCTTGTCAGGGATCTTACTGGAAATTCTGTTTTTTAGAAAATTCAACGCACTGCGCAAAACACTTCTCAACTGAACTAGCTAATGTAATGCAGATAAACTTTAATTGATTCATGTGAACTTGTTCAACATTTCTGTATTCCAAAAATGATGCTATTGTTCTTGCACAAAATTTACTTAGTCCTATCGCTGACCTAACAATGTCATGCATTTATCAAAATTCCATCTTAGCCAGTTCAAACAACCTTTGAATACATTCATTTTAAAACTTCAATTCATAAACTTCAAAGTTCAATGTTTAAGCTGGTCATTCGACAATTATAGATTCAAATTTCAGCCAAAGCTACCACAATCCGAGCGCTAACTTGTATTACTTAATATTAAACTACTAATTGCCCTGCAAACGCTTTGCTGAGTTCATAAAGTCTTCTTAGCTTGCCAATTAATATTTTTGAATCAGATTCCCGTTTACTCACTCAAATTCAGTCTTCGCAATTACAACAGGCCAGAATACAGGATAAAATTTTCTGAAATCTTATTGCATCAGCAAATAAGTAGTATGGGCCCCTTACCACATATTTTCTGAATTCGCCTTTTCGATCAAAAATTCGAATTGCCACTGAATTCTGACTGGCCATTAATTAATCACTTAACTACTGAAGGTCTTCTAAACTTATTCTCGACTGTATTAGTCTTGAAGTTTAATCAACTGGCGGCTCCAACTATCAAATCTTATCTATACAAGCTATCATTATTCTGAATATTTCGCCTTCGGCAATATATACGGTACGACTCTTCAACGAAATTAGCGATATTTTTCCAATTGCGGTATTATAATCAAACAGAAATTGCGCAGCTTTGAAAATTATGTAACTGAAACTCATAATTCATTACGGTTACATGTTAGTACTCGCTTTCGCTTATCGAACTTTTCTAAATTCTACAACTTGCAACTCTGACTGTCATTTTTAAACTTGAACTACGCTGACGACGGGGCAGTCTTCTAATTGCCAACTGTTTTAAATATCACTCGCTAGACTAATTCTCTTGCTACAGTAGCACTCGTCTCAATTCAGAAAATTTCATCTGACGCAGATACTTGGCAAAATTCATCTTATGCGTCTTTCAAATAATTCGTTTGGCTCAGTTAACTAGATTCTTGGAATGTTGCTCGGCCGCCGAATTACATTCTCAGAATGTTGCTCGGCCGCCGACCAACATTCACAAGAAAGTAAGCTGAATGTTCGTTTCTCGCCGAACTACATTCTGAATCGTTGCTCGGCGGCCGACCAACATTCTAAGGAATTTATTTGGCGACTAACTACATTCACAAGAAAGTAAGTGGAAAGTAAGTTAACTGGAAACGAACACTAGCTACCCTATTGGCGTTCGCGGTAATCATAACGGCCATTGAATGACGGTTGCGGGGTGTAATGGCGCATACGAGTGTTGGATGGGGTTGGAAGGGGGATGTGAGGGGAGGGGGGGATGTGGGGGGACGGGGACATGGGGCTGGGGGAAACCTGGGCGAAGTGCGCTGCGGAAAAATTTTTGCTAGGCATTGGGGAAGGGTTTAGGGGGGTTTAGGGGGGTCCCCCCCAAATATTTGACCAATTTTTACACCGCCCCCCCCCCCCCAGATTTTGGAAATACCCTCCCCCAACTCTCGGCTAGTCCCCCGAACCCCCCAGCGAATTTTGGACCAAGTTGGCCGAAAACTAGCCATTTTTGAAAAAAATTTCAAAAATTTTGACTTAAAAACGGTACAAAAACGCCTACCACGTGAAAAAGAGGCCGGATGTTGAAGAAAATAGGGCTAAATTACAGAAAATATTGCATTTTTTGGTTATTTTTCGAAATTTCTGTGGCCCTAATTCTGGGAGGGGGTTGGGGGGTACCCCATCACATTTCTTGGGTCGAGCACCAACCTTCCAAAATTTACCGCTCCCCCAGACCCAAAGTTCCAGGGAAACTATGTATGGGGGCGACCGGTGGGGCATAGGTGTACCTTGAGAAAAAGTTAGGGTGGGGGTAGTCGAAATTAGGGTAGGTGGCTGTGGCTGCAGTCGGTTTTGGGTGGGGTGGGGTCCGGAAAACTCAAATTTGGGGGAGGGTATTTTTTAGGGATTTTTTTTCCGGGGGGGGGGGCTTCCCGGGGTGGCCCGGGCCAGGGGGAATGAAATTTTCCGAGGGGGACAGATTTTTTGCAAAAACGAGCCAAAAATGGTATATTCTAGCGTATTTTTGCATAGTGAAACGCAAAAACTTCTCAATAATACCAGGATTTAATCCAAAAATAGCTATTTCTTCGAAAAATCTCCGGCGAAGCCGGAAAATATTTTGAAAATTGGCCTGAAACAATACGTAACT
>JASAND010004762.1:0-20934 GCA_030248195.1 Trissonchulus latispiculum
TATTTGGTGTACCGTTATAGTTTGTAAAGAAAACTTTTCATCTCTACGAAAATACGTTCCCATTATCATATAATTATGTGGTTTTTGGTCTAAAACTAAGAAAGTCCAAAACATTTACATCATCAATACCACGAATGATTCTAAAATGAGTTCTGTTTTAATTCTACGAGTTACAGTTTCTCTCCATGCCTAAAATTGCACAATCTCTAGGTATAAGTTTTGTTTTTTTCAAGAATTTTATGAATCGTTTTCAAAATACTTTTCAATAGCCTTAATATCCTTAACTAAATGTACTTCCAACGTAGATATTGTAGATATATTTTACAATCGGAAAATATTGAGCGCAAGAAACAGTATTACGACATCTAAATGATCTAAACAAAAACATTCACACGTTTAAACTTTCCTATCAATTTTTTGTAAGGATCGCTGTATTTTAGTTTATTGCCTACAATCAATATTCCAGATCCTCAAAACCAAAATTCGAATGTTCGTGGGACTGTATATCTCGTAGGAAATTTCAGGTGAAGCAGCACGTATTTAAATTTTTGCCGTTTCATGTTCAACTTAATTGTCCTCATTTTGTAGTTGTCGTTAACTCGCCTTGAGACCGACCAATCATCCAGTGCAGAAATTCTTAAACGGTATTCCTAGGGCTTTTTAACTTGTATAATAACTTTAACTGTATCAAAGTTTTGTTACTGTAGTCACAACAGTAAACGCCGTTGTTTAAGGTGGTGATTCTCTTTGTCACATAGTTTGCACCATTATTACCATTCATTGCATTTGGAGCAAGAAGTCATTTTTGGTCAAATGTATGCGACATTTTTGGCATGCCATGAAATCCAATGTTGCTTTTCTAAAAAGTCATTTTAACACATTTTAAAGTAGCAGTGAATTTTTTCCCAGAAATTTTGTACTGCCAATTTTTCGAGAGAAATTCCCGGTTATGCAATCGATCAAGTTGGGACGATTTTTTATTTTACAAAGAAATCGCCTGTTATAGAGAAGGCCAAAATGTGCGTAACCTGAATTTTGATTACGTTTTCCATTTGTCAGCGATTAATTTCTAGCTAAAAAGCAGCATTCGGGGCAGTCGTCCCTACAGACTTAGAACACATTTGTTCATAGTACTCCAGCTTGCATGGTGACCGCCTCCACAACGCTGTGGAAAAAATGGGCTGTGTTTTTTCAAAACTACATTTTGTAGAGATAGTATCTGTTTCAGGATGGCAGTTTGAAGACATCATGATGCGGTTTGAGGCTTGCCTTGTCCCTGTGAAGTATCTCTCTCCGACAACATTTTATAGTTTGCAAATTCAATTTCGTTAGCACGAGGCTGACGCGGTGCCAAAACAAGAAAATCATTAGTACTTGTTCGTAGAGAAGAGCTAAAAACTTCGTTTCTTTAAAAAGCAAATGTGAAGCTCACCCGAATGTATCAGTCGTTGTATACAGAGCTGCCAAACTTTGTCCTGAATTTGAGACCGGGGACTGCAAGGAAGGTATACTCAGAAAGATTTTTCGAAAGTTGCATGAAAATTTCCTTCAACTTGAGGATTTGCCGTCGTCAAGGGCTCCAAATATAAATCCAAAAAAGGAATATCACCAAAGATTCTATAGCTGGTACTTGGGTAGACTCAAAACCATGCTGAGATACACAGATTTGGAGCTGCAAATATTCAAAAGAGATTTTTGATGCGTTTCCAAAAGCTTACAACAAACAGCATACAACTAACAGGGCGAGAGCCTACGCTTCCAACCTTATCACTTTCCCTTTGCAATGGGCACAACAATTGTTGTTTCATTCGGCACAATCCCAGAATTCAAAATATTTTTTTGAAAAATCATCTGCAAAGGAATACAAGATTACCCCAAATTTTTTTAAAAAAGATACAGGCAGGCAGGTCTCGGCTCACCTGACTTTTAACTGGGCGGCTCAGAGTCAATTACAGTTTTCAAGTAATGGTAAAAGAGCAAGTTCCCTGGTGGCTTCTCATTTATACTATAAATCGGGTGTAGATTTTGTTGAATACTCGACGAAAACTGTTCAAACACTCTGATATCTCTACAGGATCGGGATATTTCAACATTATCAACATCTCAACAAAGAAATGCCGTCACTATTCTCTTCGTATGCTCTACTTAATCTCATTTTTTTGATGTTGGCTTGTCCAGGAACTTAATCTCCTTCCTTTTCTAATTTTCTTGATTTTCTTGGTTGCCAGAAATTTTTCGAAGGCGCCACGCTTCCTGAATGCTTCAGCCTTTTTTAATTAAACGTTTGACAGAATTTCAAAATGTTTCTCTTTTGGCATTGCTTTTTCGGTACATTCAAGCTCCACCAACATATGTGCTTAAAAATGTTTTCATTTTCATTTATTGAGATTCAGTTCGAAAAAAAGTAAGTTCCAGTTAAGGATTCTGCATTAGCCCAAGTGTCCAAAACAGTGGCCATATTGTATTGGGAGAAAAGCATACTTAGATCTACTAGCAAGCAGTGGATGGTGGGTGGGGGGTAGGGAGTGGAAGGGAATGGGTGGGTGGGGGAGAGGAAATAAGGTAAGATAGGGGGGTTGAGGGAAAGTATCAAAATGTAGATATTGAAGTAACTTGTGTAAGAATCATTGGCAGATAAGCAGATATTATAGTATGTAATGTATATCGTCTCTCGGTGACTATGTCACACTTGTTAGGATATTTCAGCCAAATGCTAGAATCTCTTGTTAGCTTAAATCTTCCTATTGCAGTCTGTGATTTTAATCTACCAGGGATTGATTGGGCATCCAACACCGCATCCTGTGTTCATACGCAAGATGAATTTCTAAATTTATCTAATTCGTTTGGCCTTTCTCAAGTAAATAAATACCCAACCAGAAATTCCAAAATTCTTGATCTTATATTTGTTAGTGACCTTTCTAGTGTTTCAAATGTGTGTGTGAAGCCACCTTTGGGCAATAGTAGTCATTCAGTAGTCATCTTTGATGTGCTATGTCAGTCGTGTAGCTTTTCTCCCAATACAATATGTACACCTGTTTGGACCAAGTCTGACGACGCTAGTATGTTTAGATATCTGCAGAATCTTAACTGGAACTTGCTTTTTCAAAACAAATCTGTAAACGAAATGTGAAACGTTTTTAAGCACATATGTTTGGTGGAGCTAATTGAAAGGCATGTACCGAAAAAGCGGGTGCAAAAGTCTGGTAGAAGGAAGAAACATTCTAATTCTGTCAAACGTTTAATTTCTAAAAAACTGAAAGCATTCAGGAAATACATGGCGCAACCAACATGCGATTCGAAAAAGAATTATAACGATATTTCTAACTTATGCGCAAAAGAAATTAGAAAGGAAGAAAAGGAGATTAAGTTCCTGGACAAAGCCAACATCAAAAAGTTTTATAGTTAAGTTAAGCATACCACGAAGAATAGTGACGGCATTTCTTTGTTGAATGTTGATAATGTTGAAATATCCGATCCTGTAGAGATATCAGAAGTGTTTGAGAGACAGTTTTCGTCAGTATTTGTGGTTGATAACAAAATCCTACCTGATATGCCCGATTATAATATAAATGAGGAAGCCACCAGGGAACTTCTTTCTTTTACCATTACCCGAAAGCATGTAATTGACTCTATCGCCCAGTTAAAAATGAGTCAAGTAGTGAACCGGACCTGCCTGCCTGCTATCTTTTTTAAAAAATTTAGGGTAATCCTGGCTATTCCTTTGCAGATGATTTTTCAAAAATATTTTGATTCCGGGATTGTGCCGGAGGAATGGAAACAAGCAATTGTTGTGCCCATTTATAAAGGGAAAGGTAGTAGGTTGGAAGCGGTAAACTATCGCCCTGTTAGTTTAACATGTATTTGTTGTAAACTTTTAGAGCGCATCCACAAAAATCTCTTTTTGGATATTTTGTTGACTCCAAAATCCTGTCTTGTCATCAGCATGGTTTTATTTCAGGTCAGTCTACCCAAACCCAACTGCTAGAATGTTTAAGGTGGTGATTCCTTTTGGACACATATTGTTACTTAACGGCGTAAATCAAGTTGAAATTTCATGCAACTTTGCGAAATACGTTCTTTTAGCGTTCTAACACCCTTCGCGCAATCCCGATTCAAAAATTCAGGACGGTTTTTCCCAATTTCTGAAAGTTTGGCAGCAGCTATACAGTTATGACTTTATTCATTCGAAAGATCTCATTGAGCTTCACATTTTTGCTTTTTAAAGCAAGTTTCTAGCTCTTCTCTACCGTGAGATATAGCCGATTTTCTTGTTTTGGCGTCGAAAACTTGTCATTTTAGCAGAAATCAAATAATCCAACATTTTTTGAACTACGCAAGCCGTAAAATCAAACTAAGGTCGTCGAACTGGAGGTCTCACAGGGACAAATTATCCGACGCATGATCGTCTTCCAACTGCCATCCTGTAGGCTGCTATCATAAAAAATGTAGTTTTTGAAAAAACACAACCAATTTTTTTCCAAACGTTGTGGAGCATTCACCATGCAAGCTGGAGGGCTGCTACTGAACAAATGTGTTCTGCACAAATATAGCCAGGGACGATTTTTTAGTTGCCCCGAATGCTGCTTTTTAGCTAAAGTAATCGCTTGACAAATTTGGAAAACGTAATCAAAATTCAGGTTACGCACACATTTCAGCTTATTTCTCTATAACGAAGAGCGATTTCACAATAAATAAAAAATCGTCCCCAGCTATTTGATGGAGGTATCGAATGATATAACCGATTTCTCTCGAAAAAAATTGCTTGAGTCTGCAAAATTTCTGGAAAATTATACTACTTCTAAAATGTGTTAAAAGTATTTTAGAAAAGCAACATTAGTTTCATGGCATGCATTAAAAAGAGAAAATGTCACGCTACATTTTGATATAAAAATGACTTCTTAACTCCAAGTAATGAATGAGTAATAATGGTGCAAACTTTATGTGACCAAAGGGAATCACCACCTTAAACAACGGCGTTTTATGATGTTGGTATTCCTGTAGATATTGTGTATATTGCCATCAGCAAAGCTTTTGATACAGTTAGCCATGTAAAGTTATTATACAAGTTAAAAAGCCTAGGAATACCCGTTAAATTTCTGCACTGGATTGATTCTTTATTAAGTGGTCGGTCTCAAAAGATGAGAGTTAACGGCAACCTTTCTAAATGAAGGTTGAATTCAAATTCAAATTCAATTTCAAATGAAAACCAGCTAAAAGTTGCTCTTGAAAAATGTGTGCTGCTTCACCTGGGAAATTTCAGCCTCCTACGGGAATATACAGTCCCTACGGTATTCAAATCCCTACGGTTTCTAATGTCAACGATCTGGGTGTGGTTGTAGACAATAAACTAAAATACAGCGATCACTACAAAAAATGATAGGAAAGTTTGCACAACGTGTGAATGTTTTGTTTAGATCATTTAGATGTCGTAATACTGATTTCTTGCGCTCAATATTTACTACGTACATACGTCCGATTGTAAAATATATCTACAATATCTACGTTGGAATCCGCATTTAGTTAAGGATATTAAGGCTATTGAAAGTGTACAGAAACGATTCACTAAAAGATCTCCGTGCTTGAAAAACAAAACTTATGCCTAGAGATTGTCTATTTTAGGCATGGAGAGCCTTGAGCTTCGTAGAATTAAAACAGAACTCGTACAATGCTTTAGAATCATTCGTGGTATTGATGATGTAAATGTTTTGGACTTTCTTAGTTTTAGACCAAAAGCCATAATTATATGATAATGGGAACATGTTTTCGTAGAGATGAAAAGAAGTTTTTCTTTACAAATATAGCCGGTTGCACCAAATATGATTAACTTCTAACTAAAATGTTATTAGCTAGTCTTAATCTTATTTTAATCAGATTCTCCGTTGCACCAAGGTAGTTAGATTTTAAAATCTGATTAGCTCTAAACTAATCAGTATTTTCCCAGATGAGCTCTAGCAAACCAGGTACAAGCTCATGTCACATGATGACTTTAGTTAGATTTTAGTTAGATTTTAATAAGATGTTAGTCAGAAGTTACTAAAATGTTAATCTTACCCCTGAGTAGAATTAAAATCTTACTAACTTTCCATTTGGTGCAACGGAAAATGGCCTTCAGGTGGCAGTATCCTTTTGTGCAGTGCTTTTGTGGTGATTTTTTTGAAACGCTATAACTTTCGCAATTTTGAGAGTTGCAAAGAGCTTTATACATCGTTTTAAAGCTTATTATCTGTACATTCACATGAGCTTACAGAACTGGCAAAATTAGCAAAAAATAGCAGAAATTTTCTGACAAGCTGACATCTAACGGAATGAATATAGACCAAAAGTTTTTGAACATCGATTTCTCAAACCTGAAGAATTGGCCAAAAGTTCTTTTTGTGCCACGATATGAAGGACATATGGGCCGAGGGACGTTTTTTTGGATTTGGCTCAGCAGGTCTTAACGGTCGAGAAAATCGGCCAAATGTACAGTAACACGAAATTTCTCAAATTCGCATTAAGTTTTCTTGCTACTCAATATGTTTTAGCCCAAACTAAGACAAACGTCCCTCTGCAGAAGTGCGAATTTCGATTCTGCCGAAAATCTCCGGAATCCGTCGAGTAGTTTTTGAGAAATCGATGTTCGAAACAAAATAATCGCAGTTGTGCCAAAATGGTTTTTCGGCCAAATCTCTAGCTGAAAGCAATAAAGTCCGGCTAATAGGCATTCATAAAATGTGCATTTGGACGATGTATCGATTGAGTGTAACTAAGCCAATTTTGTCCTAAACATGTGGCAGTAATTTTGAAAAAACTGATTTCCTCTAAAATGGCCATTTTTTGACCCTAAAAACAGTTTTTTGCTTATACTGACTTAACCACGGGAGATAGCTCAAAGGTTGTAAGAGCAAAAATGTTCATTTTCGAGTCCTCTTTCCAGCCATACCAACCAATCCCGTGTCTTGTCTACCTACTGGGAGCTTAAAGCCAAAAACCAAAACTTTCTTATCTTTTGGCCTAAGAGTGCGGGACTGGTCCTAAAATGTTAAAGAGCACGGAAATAGTTTTAGCCCTTTGCGTAAAGGATTAAAGCCGTAGGAGTCAAAATACCCGAAAGGAAACCAGCACCTTAATTAGAACTTAATTACAAATTAGTCTAATTAGATGTTAGTCACATTTGGTGCAACCGGCCGATAGAGAATTGAGGCTTTGGATAGTTTGCCTTTCGATATCGTTAACGCTCCGACAGTAGAAAGTTTCAAGCAAAAACTCAGTAACTGGAATTTAGCAGAATTTTCTCGTTTATTCTAGGTTTTGGATCTAGTTTTTACGTACACATGCCCGACTTATGACACTGATTTGTATCTGTGCACTAGTCTTGTCGGTATCTGCACTTTAAGTGTTAGTATGCACTTTATTGTCGACTATACTTACGTAAGTTGATGTTTGTAGTTTTAGTTTTGACATTTGTCTTCTCTGGTTTTTTATATTTTATGGTGGATACATGTTAGTAGTTGTGTTACAACTCTTTGTATTCCTTTTCAGTAAATTTATTTCTGTGAACTTGCAATTTTTTACTGAATAAACACTTGTTTGTTTGTTTGTTTGTTTGTTTGTTTGCTTGTTTATTTTGGACTTGGAAACATGTTGGCAATCAAGTTTCCGAGTTTCAAAGCAATGTCTAATGTCAATATTACTTCATAGTTGAATGTTTGTTGTCATTAGATACGGCTGAAAATGCGATTTTTGGCATAAAAATAGAAAAATTTTTTGGTTGGCTCTGCAGAGCACACGAAGCCCAATTTTAGAAAACAATTGGAAAAGTTTTTCTAATTGTTTTCCAAAAATTTTCTATAAGTTTACTGAATATTTTCAAATTGTTTTCTAAACTTTTCCAATTGTTTTCTAATTGATTTCTGTTACTTTTTTTCTAACGGTTGGCCCACTTTCTAATTGTTTTCTGGAAATTTTCTGGCTGATTTCTAAAAACTTTCTTAATTTTTTCTTAAAAAAGTGGACATTTTCTTACTCTTTTCTCATTATTATCTGTATGTTTTCTAAATATACTTCTGGTGTTTTCTGTTGAATTGAAAAATCACTACCTTTATCCGCCACAGCGGCGCTGAGGCTCCGCAGTAGTGTCGCAAAGTCGGCTCAGCGAAAAGTGACTATTTTTGTGGTCATCGCGCAGGTCGATACTTACAAATTGTAAATAAAAAGAAATCAGACCCAGCTTAGTGTCGATTCGACCTGCGCGACAACCACAAAAATAGTCACTTTTCGCTGAGCCGACTTTGCGGCACCACTGTGGAGCTGAAAGCTCAAAAAAGTAGAGATTTTTCAATTCAACAGCAAACAGCAGAAGTATTTCAGAAAACATACAGATAATAATGAGAAAAGAATAAGAAAATGTCCACTTTTTTAAGGAAAACATTTAGAAAAAATTAAGAACCTTTTTAGAAATCTGCCAGAAAATTTCCAGAAAACAATTAGAAAGTGGGCCAACCGTTAGAAAAAAAGTAACAGAAATCAATTAGAAAACAATTGGAAAAGTTTAGAAAACAATTTGAAAATATTCAATAAACTTATAGAAAATTTTTGGAAAACAATTAGAAATACATTTCCAATTGCTTTCTTTGGGCTTCGTATGAGAGGCCCCCCCCCAAAAAAAAGGTGGGGGGGAGCCCCCACCTTCCAAATCTACCGCGGTAGTTTACCCACGTTCCAAATCTCCAATATGGGCGTTATATACACATAGGTGTAAGGTGGGGAGGGGGGAGGTTGGGGGGGGGGGTACTTATGTAGATCTTTCTTTTAAGCCCATTTGCACCATAGGTGTGTTAGGGGGGGGGGGGGGTGGGGGGGGACCCCTCCCCCCCAATGGAGGGATCCCAACCCCCCTAAAAATTTTTTCCTACCCCTCCCCCCAAATCGATTTTCTCAGACCCCTCCCCCCTAAAAATTTTCAAACCCCTACCTAAATTTTTGAAAATTTTTAGCTAAAAATTCGAAATTTTTCCGAAAAATTCCAAAAATTAGCGAAAAATTGCTAGAATTCGCTTAATTAAGCTAAAAATTGTTAAAAATAGCTGTAAATTGAGAAAAGTTTTCAGTTTTTTAACGAAAAACCGACTTTTTTCAAAATTTTTCGCCGACCCCCCCTAGAAAATTTTTTCTTACCCCTCCCCCCAAATCGACTTTTCGCGACCCCCCTCCCCTTTTTTTCGCCAAACCCCCTCCCTACTTTTTTCTGAACCCCCACCCCCACTTTTTTCGCCAGCCACACCTATGATTTGCACTTCTCTAGGTTGTACCGTTAGGCTGGTATAATGCAAACAGTAGCGGGGAAACCCACCCCTCACAGGTCTCAAAAATTGTCGTAGCGCTATTCTGATACTTCTGGTGTAAAATTCAACTCTTTTTTAGCTAGTATAGCCATGGGGGGGGAAACCCACATTTTCGGATTTTGGCTGGAATTTTTTTATTATAAGGGTTATCTGAGAACTCACAGGGAGAACTTTTCGTTGAAAAATTGTGGTAAAATTTGTGGTAATTTTATTGTAAATTGATGGGAATTTGTTGTGGAGTATTTACGGCGGTTTTACCATAGTTTCCCTGGAACTTTGGGTCTGGGGGGGGGTAAATCTTGGCTGACCTCCAAAATGTGATGGGGGGTACCCCCCCCAACCCCCCCCAGAATTCGGACCTCAGAAATTTCGAAAAATGGCCAAAAAATGCAAAATTTTCTGTAATTTAGCCCTTTTTTCATCAAGATAAGGCTTGTTCTTAACGTTTTAGGTGTTTTTGCACCGTTTTAAAGCGATTTTAGGTCAAAATTTTAGAAAAATTTTTCAAAAAATGACCATTTTTCGACCAAATTTAGCTAACTTTTTGGGTCCAAAAATCGTTGGGGGGGGGGGGGTTCGGGGGGGTAGCCAAAAGTTGGGGGAGGGTAAGTCAAAAAATCTGGGGGGGTAAATTTGGTCAAAAATTTTGGGGGGGGGGTACCCCCCCCCCCCCCCCCCCCAAAGGAAACTATGGGTTTTACCACGATTTTTCCTGCGCAAAGTACGATACATTTACCACAGCATTTCCATAACATTTCCATAATTTTACGAAATTTACAACGCATTTACGATGGAAAATCCCGTTTTAAAAACAATTTTACCATTTCGTGTACAATGCTTTTCCTACATAGGTGTATATACCACCACCTGTTTGGGTTGGGGGGGAGTAAAAAGTCCAAATCTGGCTTGGGGGGTCTCAAAAATCGGAAATTTTCAAAAAAACTGTACCCAAACTGTACCCAAATTTTTTTCAGCTAAAAATGGCCCTTTTTGGACATAAAATCGACTATTTTTGACATAATTCTAATTAAAAACCGCTCGTATTACGTTTTACAACCTATTTTTTTGCGTTTTTAACTATTTCCAACCAAGTTTTTCAGAAAATTTTTGAAAAATTGGAAAAATTTTTTGCAAAAATTTAGCAGTTTTTCACTTGTTTGGACCCCATGTTAGGGGGGGGAGGAAGGTCTGAACTCGGCTTGGGGGGGGAGTAGTCGAGGTCGGGTATGGGGGGCAGGGTTGGGAGTCTCGGTCTCGGTCTCGCCCAAAAGCCGAGACTTGGCCAGTCTCGGTCTCGTTCTCGGTCTCGGTCTCGCTCACCCAAAAGTCTCGCTCGGTCTCGGACCGAGACCAAAAATTTTTTGAAAAATCAAATTTCAGCGAAAATTTTAAATTAATATAACGAAAATTAACTGACGAGGTGCGGAAACCGTATGTTTATGTGTTAAAGCCCCTAATACTGTGCCTAAGCCTCAAAACTGGAACAAATTAAATTTAAGCTTGAAATTGCTAGTCTCGGTCTCGGTCTCGGTCTCGCCCAAAAGCCGAGACTTGGCCAGTCTCGGTCTCGGTCTCGGTCTCGGTACCCTGGTCTCGGTCTCGGTCTCGGTGAAATCTCGGTCTCGCACAACCCTGATGGGGGGTGGGGGGTCGCCTCTCCGTGGGGGGGGTCTCACAGGGGGTAAACTGTAGCCTGGTACACCTATGTTTTCCTATGTAGTTACCATGTGTTTACTATAATTTTACCACGTTTTTAATCATTCTAAAAACGTGGTAAAAACATGCTAAAAGTGAACAGAGGAGGATAGTAACATTTTAAGATATATAATTTTACCACGATTTTACCATGAATTTCAAACATGGTAAAAACGCGGTAAACAAATTTTATGATGATTTTACATAACTTTTTCCATTCAAGCCATAGGTGTACCTGGGGGGGGGGGGTGGGGGGGACCCCTCCCCCCAAATGGAAAAGTGCAGACCCCACCGTCGAAATTTTGGAGGCAGACCCCACCCCCAAATGGCCAAATCCCAGACCCCACCATAGGTGTGGGTGGCGAAAAAAGTGGGGGTGGGGGTTTGAAAAAAAAAGTAGGGTGGGGGTTTGGCAAAAAAGGGGGAGGGGGGGTCGAGAAAAAGTCTATTTGGGGGGAGGGGTAAGAAAAATTTTCGAGGGGGGGTTGGCGAAAAATCGGTTTTCGCTAAGAAACTGAAAAGTTTTCTCAATTTTCAGCTGTTTTAGCGATTTTTTAAGGTAATAAGGCGAATTTTAGTAATTTTTCGCAAATTTTTTGAAAATTTTCGAATTTTTTGGCTAAAAATTTGCAAAAATTTAGACAGGGGGTTGGAAATTTTTAGGGGAGGGGCGGCCGATGGCCGATTTGGAAGGAGGGGTAGAAAAAATTTTTTAGGGGGGGTCTGCTACCATTTGGGGGGAGGGGTCCCCCCTAACATACACTATGGACCCCACCCACCCAAATATGCCAGACCCCACCCTCAAAATTTTGAAAATGTTGCCCCAAATTAGTACAAATTCGAATTTTTTTGGAAAAATTCGAAATTTTTGCAAAAAACTACGTTTTTCGAACAAATGAGCAAAAATGAAGATATATTGTCGATTTTTAGTTGGAAATAACGCTTCTTTAGCAAATCTGCGAATTTTTTCTAAACTTTTTACCAAATAAATTTTTTACCCCTCCCCCCTAATTCGATTTTCCGGACCCCACCCCACCTCAAAACGGCTGACCCCACCCACCCTAATTTTGGCTACCCCCTCCCCCAACGTTTTCTCAAGGTACACCTATGATTCAAGCCATGTCGGAAAAACTATTTAAGCAGGATCGATGAAAAAATTTTGAATGATTTTGGGTTCTTGGGGTGAGTGAGTGAGGTATATACTCCGCCAGAAACGACAGGAGCCAAGCCCAAGGCCTGCTTTTCCTTACTTTTTGTTATGTTATCTGGGCTTTTTCTAGGCGAAAAAATTATTATTATTATTTATCAATTAACTTCAGTGGTCAAATAAATGACAATTGCTCAAATTTTGTTCAATAATAATCAGTATATATACGTAAACGATGAACAGCGAAGTGAAACTGTATTATACGCATACATACATGTATGTAACAACTAATCTGGCAGCGCAAATCACAGCAAAATCTATGATATGTATGTATTAGAGACCTTCACTAGGCCCGTAAGCCCACGGGCCCAGCCCGACCCGCGGCAGCCGGGCTAAGGTGGAACGGGCCGGGCCGGAGCGAGGTAGGAAAATTTGAGTGCGGGCCGGGCCGAGTACTGTAGCGGGCCGGGCTTCGGGCCGGGCCTGGTGTTTTTCAGTTGAAAGTTTTGTCTTGTTTTCAATTTTGTCAATTTTCTATTAGAAATTATATATATTAATTTCTAAAATAAATTTTCTATATATAGTCAGTGGAATTATATATATTTCGATTTTTCTTGAATTTCGTAGCTTTTTAGAAGAGTACTGCCGGACTTAGTTAGTTACTTGTGTTTATATTATCTCTAAATTGTACATTATCATCCTAAATGCAGTTTTATTTATTTTACTATTTTGTATGTATGCTTTCTTCCTAATTTATAGTATATTTCGTGCTTTCGTTGAATCGACGAGCTGAGCAGTGACCTGTTCCCTAGTAAGCACAAAGAACCGAACAGAGGACTGCACATACTGATAAAAATATGAGCCAGAAAAATAGCTTAAAATGGTTAAACACGAATACACGAATAAGTTCCGAATAAATAAGTTTACTTTTTTGTTTTGGGCAATGGCAAAAAATTAGTAACTTTTCACCATACGGGCCGGGCCTAGGTCCAAAAGTTTTGAAACGGGCTGGGCCGGCCCGAGCAGAAATTGGAAAGGGCCGAGCCGGGCGGGGCCCGAAAATTAGGCCCGTGAAGGGTCTCTAATATGTATATATATATATATACACCTTGAGTGCCCAAAATTTATCCTGATTTCAATAACATGTATATATATATAGGCGATTTGTTAATAAACACAAAAAGTAAATAGTATACTCAGTAGCGTAGGTACCTGGGGTTTTTTTACTGGGGGGGGGTGGGTGGGGGGGTGGGGGGATTGTTGGGATCCACATCTGGTGTGGGCCCCCCGCCACCCTCTCAGAGCAATATCTATTCCTGGCCTCCGGCGGCGGCGGGGACGGGTCTCTCTCCCATGAAGCACCTGCTGGACGGCAGTGGTGGAGGAGGAGAGGGCACCTGTGGACTTCCGCCGCCGCCGCCACCTGTCCATCTGGGCGGACCTCCAGGTGGTCCAGGTGGGTCCAGTTTCACGACATCATCATCTGCCTCTTTGCCTGCCAACAAATTCACCATACCCCCATCCAGTCATGCCACTCCCATGCGAACGGCTAATTTGGTACGTAACGTGCGGCTGCGCCGCCACTGATCCGATACCATAGTATTGCAATAAACTAAAAATTAAGGCTATAAACAAATTCAGAAACTACACTGAATTTTGGAAACGTGGGCTTAGTTTTTGACGTTTTACAAAGATGATAGGCTTTCAGAGAAAAGGGACGAGTTCGTACATTGATGTGAAGTTTGATTTTAGAAAAACTAGAAATGGAACAGGAAACTATATACGTAGTTTAATTGATGCAGTATTAGTTTATAAAAACTAATGGAAAGGATTAGACCTCCCTCTTTTGGGTGAAATATTGACATGTTTAGCTGTTCAGGGTTTTTACGGGGGGGGGGGGGGGCGCCCCCGCCCCCCACTCGACCTCTTTCCCCCCCCCCCCCCCGCCCGCTCCCCCCCCCCACTTTTTGGGGCGTCCCCCCCCCACTCACCCTAAGGTGCCCAGAAAATGCCAAATTTTTAGGATTTTTGGTCAAAATTTTCAAAATTTTCCGGCTTCGCCGGAATTTTTTCGTCAAAAATGGTCTATTTTGGTGCTAAAACTCAATTTTTGAGCACTTTTAAGCTTAGTTATAGCAGTATGTGTAGAAAACAGGCTTTTTATACTGTATTTTTGGCATTTTTAGCCCATTTTATTCCTCCCCCACTTTAGGGACCCCTCCCCACTAGTGGGGGGGGGCGACCCCCCCCACTCGCCCCCCCCCCACTTATTTTTGCCTAGAAAAACCCCAGGGTACAAAAAATTTTCAGGGGGGGCGGTTTTGACCGAGGACTTTTGAGGGGGGGGGGGTAAAATTTTTATTTTGCGTAATAACTACATGCACACTGCGTATATATTATACTGCAAGTTGTCATATTCATTCAAGCCTTCCTTGGTTCATGTTTTTGACTTGTTACAACTGAAAACGAAATCCTAAACCCAAAACGGGGGGTCTGGGGGTGGAGCCCCCTCAGAAGTTCAGAGAAAATTTTTAAATTTCGCCATTAAACGCTATTGAAACATTTAATTCTTTACAATGATTTATCAATGGTCTAACAACATTTTGTACCATTATTTGCTATTTTCTACATTTACTGTCTTGTCTGAAAACTCAAACTATTAAGATGCTCCCATTAAGAACTGCGTATTCTGATCATATCAACCAATTATGCCAAGGCTGATGATGTTGGGAATAACGCAGATATATAACAAAACTGCAAAGCAACTATTTATACAGACATTTGCTAGCATGCTTAATGAAAAATAATCTAAATATATAGACAAAATTCGCGCCGGAGGCGCGAAACTGTTTTAATGGTATAGAAAATGCGTCAATGTTGAACTAATTTGAAGCATTAATGTACAATTTGTGCATGTTTCTAATAAAGTCAAACGCCCGCGCTCTGCGCGGGCGTAAAATTTTTTGCCCAATTTTTTCAGGGGGGCAAAGCCATTATTTCGGGGAGGGCGGCTGCCCTCCCCGCCCCCCGTATCTACGCTAGTGAGTATACTTATATAAATACTAAAATAGTGTAAATATAAATATATATATATATATACACTTACGCTGTTCAAAAATATGTAGAAATACATGCGGAGGCAAGTCGGTGAGCACCTAATAACGACTTCTATATGCCTTTACAAGCCTTTACAGTGCATTTAAACATTTTTTACCAGGCGTGGTGGAAAAGTATGGTAAAACATTTAGCATGAGTTTACAACAAGGAAAATTCATGGTAAAAACAACCTAAAGTTTTTACCACATTTTTCTTCTATTGTATAAGCATGGTAAAATTACGGTAAGTCTGTTTCCACCAGTGTTTTTTTTGCTCGGACACTTTTGCGCTCTTCTGCGCACTGCCCCAAAATTTTTTGCGCAATTTGCTAAAAAAGTGCGCATAGCAGGAAAAATGCTAAAATTTAGCATAAAATTTCTGTTTTGCATTTAATAGTAATTGCACGACCTTTCTGCAATGTTGAGAGCTGTTGATTATAAGATTCCAGAACTTTATGGCTGAATAAATCTGCAAACTCTCTTATCTTTGCAACGACGGGTCTGGGGCGCAGAAGCAAGACTTTACAAAATAGCAACCATTTAACTGTACGTATGATAATCTTCAAGTTTTATTGAAGTAAATTTAAATTTCTATCAAGTTTTATTGATATAAATGGAAATTTTTATTCCGTAAATTTAGCAAAATGATGAATCCTTTAGGCAATTTTTAAGTTGTTTGCAAGCTAAGAATCCTCTCTGCTTTTTATAAAAACAAAAATATATACATGCTAGTTTGAAATGTCATCGAAAATGCAGTTGAATGAAAACGCAGTTTTCGGATAATGATTCCGACATCTGACTCAGTAATTTTCAGGCTAAGCCCAGAGCATCTCTATTTTTAAATGCTTTTTGAACTGTCGGTGGGTAGAGAAAATACGGATAATAACATACGTAAACCTAGCTGTCACGGAATCTCTTGTTCAGGTTTTCTAAACGTCTCCAAAAACTGGCAAACTAAAATTAAAAATTTAGCAGTTATTTCATAACTTGAATATGCAATGCGAGTTGCATATTCAAGATAGAAAATCCCACGTACGTTAGGCCATGGGTGCTTGTATAGTAATGTTAGCATGTTTACTGAAAGTTAGGTCGCAATTTAGCGATAAACCAGCAGTAGGGAAGTAAGGACGGGGGTCTGGGGCGGAGGCCCCAGGAAAAATT
This sequence comes from Trissonchulus latispiculum, assembly GCA_030248195.1. Taxonomy (NCBI): domain Eukaryota; kingdom Metazoa; phylum Nematoda; class Enoplea; order Enoplida; family Ironidae; genus Trissonchulus; species Trissonchulus latispiculum. Next base: position 16,422 of record JASAND010004762.1, read on the forward strand.
GGAGATTTTTGTGAAATTGAGAGCCAGGAGCAATTCTTCTGAGCACTTTGGGCAACTAATTTTTAGTAATTTTCCTGCGTGTCGCTAGATAAGAAGGTGCACGCGTGCGCGCAAGCCCAAATTTTTTGCTAATTTCAGAAAAAGTGTCATTGCGCACTTTTTTGAGCAAAAAACACTGGTTTCCCACAGTTTTACCACGTGGTAAAAACGTTGAATAAACGAGGAAAATGATGGATTTACCACATGGTAAACGATATATTGTAAGTTGCGGTACGTAATTTACACCAAATTTGCCACAACTTTACAGCGCAAAGTTCTCCTGTGACTTTATATGCCATCGTACTTGTATGCCTAGAGCTTTCCTTTAAGCCCATTTGCGCTTCTCTGAGTCATGCCGTTGAAGCGGTATGGCGAAAAGCAAATGGCGAAACTAAACCCGCCCCTCGCGAATCTTAAAAATTGTCATATCATAATTCACAGCGCTTCAGTGTAAAATTGTTACGGTTAATTGTAGACCAAAGCCGATCTAAGTAGCTTTTTTGAGAATCTCATGTGCCGTTGAAAATGCTGCATCAGCATCCGCTGGCGGAATTTCATCAAAGTTGAACGCATAAACGTAGAGGCAATTTTTGAAAATGCTAAAAATGGTAATTTGATAAAACTTATTATTCTATCGTGTGAGATGGTGTTTTTACGTAAGCTAACATTAAATCCACAATTGTACCTGTATTGGGTCCTCCGGCGGCGAAATGGCTTTATAGGTTTTAGCCCCTAGCTAGCCAAAATAAGCACTTTCTGTCCGAATCGGCCGCATAGAATGCCGCAGCGTACTCCGATAGTGCCGTGCTATGAATCTCAATGATTTCGATGTTGAGTTAGCTCAAATTTTCAAAGATTTGGGTGGGTTTTTCTTTCCCCCAAACTAAGTTCCACGCACGTTGTGGCAATTGTAGGCTAACGGTACAACGGATCGATCACAATTTTGGCAAAGAACATAAGGGAAAGTTGCCATCATTGCAAATAGTTACCGAAACTTATCAGCCCAACCAGTCAAAAGTTACATCCGGTCCAGCTTTTGGTAAACTGTGGGATGGTTCAGCCAAAAGTAGTTATGATTTTCAATGTCATAAAATAAGCATGAGTGAGCAAAATGACGATGCTTTACACATATACTTGGTTAGAAGATCAACTTCCCTGCCACTGCTATGTTTCGAATGCATATCTCCAGCCATGACCCAGAGGCAGGTGGGTTTTCCCCCAGAAGGGGGTGGGTTTTTCACCCATGGCTATATAAACCAAAAAACCCGATCCAGGTACCTTTTTTAAGATTTCATGTGCCATTGAAAATGCAGCATCAAACGGACAGGTTTCATAAAGTTTAACACAAACATAGGGCAATTTTTGAAAAATGCAAAACGATGTAAATTTGATAAAACTTATTATTCTATCGTGTAGAGAATAATTTTACTTTCAATTTGCTGTTAAAATCCACAATTGGACCTGTCTTGGGCATAGGTGTAACGGGGATTTGGGTTTGGGGGGCCCTCCCCCGGAATTTTGGGGGGCCCTTTTTAGACCCCCCCAAACCGCCCCCAAAAATTTTTTCTATTATGCCAAAAATCGCATTTTCAGCCATTGCTAATGCCAAAAAACATGAAATCGCTAAGTAATTTTGACATTAGACAGTGTTTTTGAACTCGAAAACTTGATTGCCAGCATGTTTCTGAGTCCAGATTAAGGTCAACATTGAGTCTAGATGTCCATAAAACCGTTATAAACGTGTATTTCTCGCGATAATAAACACGTTAAGCCAACGATTCGGTTCGGACTTTTTTGAAAAATGTAGCGAAATTTGCCCTAAAATGTCAAATTTTTGGCCGATGCGACTTCCCCCCCCAGTTGGGGGGGCCGGGGCCCCCAAAAATTTCTGGGGGGGGGGGAAGAAAATGGCTGGGGGGGGGGTTCCCACCCCCCCCCCCCCCCCGTTACACCTATGGTCCTGGGTCCTCCAGTACCGAAATGGCACTTTCCGTTTTTTGGCCCCTAGCTAGCCAGGGAAGCAAATTTATCCAAATCTGACACCATAGGATAATGGAGCGTCCTCGATAGTACCGTGCTATAGTGGCAAATTGTTTCCCTGTTTGGTTGTTAAAAATTTTTCAAGAAAATTAGGTGGGTTTTTCCCCCAAAGTGGGTTTTTCCCGCCACATTTGGCATTGTGCCAGACTAACGGTGCATCGGATCGATCTAATTTTTGCTGTGTGGAAAGAGGAAGACTTGCCATCATTGCAGATATTTGCAAAACTTTTCTAGCCCAACCCTGTCAAAAGGTACATCGGTCCAAACTTTTGCAAAATTTTGGCATGGTTGGACCAAAAAGTAGGTGTCATTTTCAAAATATCATAAAATGAGCAGGAGTGAACCAAATGTCTTGATCTTTGCACACATATGTAAGAAAGAGTAGCGCTTTCTGCTGCTATGTTTTGGAGCTCATAGCTCCAACCCTTCGTCCAGGAGGCGGCTGGGGTTCCCCCCAAAAGGGGGTGGGTTTTCCCCCCATGGCTATACTGGATATTATATTGTGTAAAACCTAGTAAAGCGATATTGGCTTACAGTAAAGACAAGCTTTGGATTGGAGCTCTCAACCTGAAAGGCGGGGGCCCAAATCGCAAAGGGGGGGGCCGGGCCCGGGGGCCCTCCCCCCTGGCTTCTTTTTAGGCCAAAATTTATGGGGGGGGCTCAAAGTTGCCCCCCCCCATGGATGGGGGGCTTACCAAAAGTGGGGGGGGGGGCATATTTTTGGAAAAAATTTTGCAAATTTTTACGTTTTTTGTGTAAAAATTGCAAAAAATCGCTAAAAAATGACCAATTTTAGGTGTTTTTTATGCTAAAATAGCGGAAATTTCGTTAAAATTCCGGCGAAGCCGGAAAAATTTTTGAAAATTTAGGGTAAAAATGGTGAAATCTGGCAATTTTTTGGGTTATGGGGGGGAGGTCAAAATTTATGGGGGGGGGAACCTCGAATGGGGGAGGAGGTTGCCGAGTGGGGGGGGCCCCACCCCCCCCCCAGTAAAAATAAGCCAGTCCCCCTGGACCCGCCACTGTACCTATGAGGTGATGAAAGTGGACAATGTGTACGGCGTGTTATTTACCATTTATATATGTCAGCTTTGTGTTTATTTGAAGAAATCGATATTTCGATGATTCATCATGTGACGACTCAAGAAGGAGATGCTATTTTTTTAAATAAGTTGCCTCTGACCGTATTCTTGCTGATGTTCTGATTCCTGTTTCCGCAAAAGTTGGATACGCATTAGGAGGGAACTGTTCTGTTGTGATACGTAACGGATTAGATTTCCGACTTTTGTTGTTCTCTTTGATTGATCTCAGCTTTGCTATTCTGTGTCCTCCTGTTTCGAAGGGCCTTTCCTGACTCTGGGACACACGCCCCAACTGCCAGTCCTTCTCCTCCTGAATTGAAGACGAAATTCTAGCATTCGAGATTTTCTGTGTTGTATGGATCAGCAGACGCCTGGATCCTCCAGCACGTGCAGTTTCATGAACTTTGTGGTGGGAGGGGGAGCGGAGGTGTGCCGCCGCCGCTGCCGAACGGGGACCAAAGTCCGTCAGTCCATTCTGGGAGCCTGAGCGCCGCCTCCTCCTGCTCCTCCTCCATTCCGACCCTCCCTCCGCCCCCTCCGGCCAGCGCCCCCTCACCCACCACTCTTGCCACCGATTCTGTCGTTGGTACGTATATTTCCTTTGGCGGTTTTCTCTGATAGATTTTTGATTTGTGGTTGGTCATTTGTCTGGATTTTCTTTTTATTTTTTAATCTAAACTGTCTGCTGCAACTTTTCTTGGGCTAGAAGGAATTCTAGAATGTATGTAGAGAAGTATAAGCTCCATAAGCTCAGCATGATGCATACAATGTGGTCCGAGTAGGGGGTATCCAGAGGTTTGAAAAGGGAGGGGTTCGAACTTAATTTTTCCCGAAAAATTAGTCTTCTGGCTTATGCCTTGGCATTTTTATGGGGGAGGCTTCATTGATGAGGGGGCTCACCCAAAATGGGGAGGCCATGTTTTTGGAAACTTTCTTCGAATTTTTGTGGGTAAAACAGGTAAGTCGCTAAAAGATGACTAATTATTTCAAGTGGTTTTCTAGGGAAGTCGGAAACTGTAATTGATAGGTTCGGGTAAAAATGGTAAAATTTGAATTTTTTGGGGTTATGGGGGGAGATCGGAATTTATGTAGGGCATTTCATGGGCAGGGGCTCCTCTAATGGTGGGGAGGTCACCGAATGGGGGCAACCCTCACCCCAATAGGTACCTAGTGCCAGGTTTTGCGCCAAAAATAGCGAAAATTTTAAAACCTTTTGAAAAGGGAGGGTCCCCCTGGCCCCGACTTCCTTGGATAGGTCCTGTCCAGGGTCCGAGTCAGTACTTTACCCTGTAGTAACTGATTGTTGTTGTCGTGTTTCACTTACGCAACTCCGCTTGTTCCTCCTTCATATA
>JASAND010004763.1:0-37042 GCA_030248195.1 Trissonchulus latispiculum
AGTTGAACACGTTGTTTTATTGGGAATAATTTAAATAGAATTGCTTATAATTTTCTAGAGAGGAACAAATCATTCTATACTATTTACTCATAATAAATAAGCAACAGAATCACAATTTCATCACATTTGCAAACTTAAAAGTTAGCATTTAATTGTTGTTGAAAATAGGTTTCGGAAGATTAACTCCGTTGAATACACGCTTAGGCACAGGAGGAGGTTTAGCTGAAAAATTCTTCATCTCTATAGAGCCAGAATCTAAGCCGCCTGAATCCGAAAGCACTGTTGGTTCCAATATTGGTTTAGACTGAGGAGTGCTTAATGGAACATCAGCAAACGATAATTCTTGGGTCTCGTTAGCAGACTTTACGAATGAGCAATTGGGAGTTTGAACGTCACTGGTGAGATCTAAGCTGCCTTCTTCAACAGAAGCAAAGTCTTTTTGCGGAACGTTTGCTGAAGCACCATTTTCGGTATTTTCGCGGTTTTCGTTCGTAACGAAAACAGAGCTGGGATCGTTGGCACCGGAATTTCGGTCTATTTCCTCATCTTCAGGCTGCTGGCCAATTCCAGACGAGCTTGATATATCTGGAGAACTGCTTGGTTCTGGTTCAGAAGTGTAATCTTGGACATTATAATAGCTTCTGCTGGGATCTAAGTATAAGCCGTAGTCATCGGACCCTTCTCGTTCGGCATAGGCTTCCAGTGTTTTTCTAAGAGTTTCCTTCAGCTGAGAAAAGGATGGTCTACTGTCTGGATCAGCCTTCCAACAGTCCAGCATCATTTCATAACTAAAAACAAAGATTAGAGTAGGAAACAGTATTGCTGAAGAAAACGACGTGATTATTATGCTATGCTAACTTTATAAGTTAAGGGGGGGGCTACGAACGGGTTGGCGCGACATCGTCGGAGAAAGCTACTTTTCCCCCAACGTTAGCCAACATATCAAAGTAAAAAAGTTTAGGGTGGGGAACAATATATCTCATATACACCGCTTTTGGCAGGACGCCAAAGTACTAATTTTGGTGCGAAAAATGGGATTTTTCAAAAAGGGTTTTTCAGCTCTGGTGGATTAACGGTTTGACCAATTCTGAAACTTTCAGCCACAAAGGTTAACTGATTCCAGTGCTAAATATTAAAAGTATTCCGGCTTTCGAGCGTTGCTTCCTTCTTCAGCTAGAACGGCACAAAGTTTAAAATTTGGCAAAAAGTTGCAAGCAAAAACCAGCTTACTTTTTGTTAAGAAATTACTCTTATTTTTAGGCCTGAAAAGCTAGCTAAGCGCAGTAAAAATGGGGTCAAAAAAGTTTTGTTTTGGATTTTGCCGAAAAGGTGCCTATAGGGGTTAATTGACCTGCTGAATCCGAATATGAAATCCGTTTTTCGATATGACGCCTCCTTCGTTCAGTATACCTTACAACTGTCTTAGATCTTTTTGGAGCGATCGCCATATATACTTCTAGAAATCAATCTAGCATTTCTAAACATTGGAGCGAGGTTTAGTGACCTAGCTTTCGGCACATCCTGGTACACTCACTGGCCTGTAATTGACTATAATTATTCTTGACCACAGTATTCTCTAATTGACTCACATCTTCGAAATGGAACCAAATAACAGCTACAATATCGATAATGTAATCTAGCACTGCGAACGCGAAGGATTAACGAAATCAAGTCATTATTACAAAAGTTAAGACAGAAACTTGGAGTATTAATTGCAGCAAAGTTGGGTTCATTTGGTAAACCACAGCTTATTAGAAGTAGTTGACCTCCACCGTATAAACTAGAGACCTTCATTCAGGCCCGTAAGCCCGGCCCGGCCCGAGGGCGGGCCGGGACTAGGGTGAAACGGGCCGGGACGGGCCGGGCCGAGGTAGAAAAATTCAAGCGGGCCGGGCCGGGCCGGGGCCGAGTACTAGAACGGGCCGGGCTTCGGGCCGAGCTACTATCTTCATTTGAAGGTTTTGTCTTCTTTTTAGTTTCGGCAATTTATACTGGAGATTTTATTCTTTTCCAAATATAATTTTGAATAATCATTGCTCTTTTATTCCGATCTGGCTTGATTTCCTTTCTTTCAGAGTTACTGGCGTATGTACTTACTTAGCTCATTTGCGTTTATTTAACTTAACTTTTAGCTAGAATTTGTACATTAGCATATGAAATTTAGTTATTTATATAATTATTTTTAATATTTGGAAAGTATATGTACCTTCTTCCTTATACCTTTGTTAAATATCAGCAACCCAGAGAGGTTGAAATCAGGATCTGAAAGATGTGAAGAAAAGTGTCCAGGGCGGGGATCGAACCACCGAGCTTTGGATCTGCAGTCGAGAACTCTACCACTGAGCCACACCCCCGGACATAGAGATTGTTTTATGGCACTGATTTCAACCTTTCAAAGTTGCTGATATTTAACACCTTAATTGCCAGTTATATTTGAATCATCGAAACTGGTCAGTCAGTAAATTCTTCCCTATAACCAAGAACGGAACCGCTGACTGTTCTTGTCGCTCTAAATAAACATGAGCTACGAGAAATCGTTTAAAAATGGTATCTGCGACGAGGAATAAAATTTTATGCATTTTAAACCCTTACTTTTGTTTTGGTAAACGACAGAAAATTAGCAAAAAACGGGCCCGGGGCGGGCCGGGCCTAACTTTTGAGCTTACGGGCCGGGCCGGGCCGGGCCTAAGCTGGAGCGGGCCGGGCCGGGCCGGGCCGAGGTCGAAAAAAAAAATTTTTCAAACGGGCCGGGGCCGGGCCGGGCCGAGCCGAGGTAAAATTTTTACGGGCCGGGCCGGGCCTGAAAATTCAGGCCCGTGAAGGTCTCTAGTATAAACCTACAACACCCAATTTTTCGCACTTTGATCGTATCGCACAGAAAAGTATGCAATGTTCTAGAGACTATTTTACCAGAGCACTATATTTATCAGAGCACTATATGTCAGAACTAATTCCTGAGCATTTGGGTACTGTGCCTTGCACATAACGATCAGGGCGAGGCGAAGTCTGTGTACGTGACGTGTCATGTCGAGCTTTGGACCGATAACACCAACTTCTGATGACTCCACAGGACGCTACGCTGCATGGAATTCTTTCAAACTTTAAACTATTTTACACTAAACCTAATACTATCATGTGGCAAAAGACAAGCTAGCTTTTCCAACATCGAACTTTTAGTGAAATTCGTAGCATTAAATTAATTTCGGTACTTGAAGAGGGTTAGATGCAATACCAGAGGATCAGAAATGACCCTTGCTAAGTTCAGCAACTTTAATTTGTTGTGTGGAGAACGGTAATGATTGTCTATTTTGAATTGTATCGAGTCGTCCTAGCAACCAGCGCACCCAGTCTATTGTCGTGTATCGAGGAAACCTCAACTGAAAATAATATAGAGCAAGCAACGTGACGTTACTAACGTCCGAATAACTCAGCAATTGATAGGATACATAGAAAGTTCAGAAGTAAATTAATCAGGTCCACAAAGAACTTGGCTAAAGTTTCCCCATTTTGTCACAATGCATGTCTTGAGACAATTTTTTTAAGTTTGGATAGGTTGGAAGGATTTGACTTGGCAGAGGTGTGGAGATACAGAGGATACACTAAAGTCTGACCAAAAATTCTTGGAACCGAACTGTGAGCGCTTGTCCTGAGTTAACCTTTGAAGTTAGTCTATATAAAGCATATATTTCTTGGAAACCTCAAGAGGAGGAGAATCCGGTAAAACCATCATATCCGGTCTATATCCGGTTACCGGATGCCAAATCGATAAAAACGCTTCAGATTCGGAAAGAGAATGCTTATTAATTCATACTCTAGCATATTGGTCATTGGCCCAAGACATCTCCGAAAATCCGGTCACATCCGGTCTATGTCCGGTAACCCGATGTCTAGGTCACAAAAACTGTACAACAAGATGAGTAGGTCGTACAGTTTCGCTGATTGAGTTTTTAGATTCAGCGGGTCAAAATTAGTTTATAAACGAAGTTTTGTCCAATTTGGACCAAAATTGCGTGATTTATGGCCGTATCCGGTGCGCATATTTCTAATCTGTGTAACTGGAATACGCATTCTAAAATGTGTAGCGTAAATACGCAAGCGATTAGAAAGGGAATACGCAGCATACTTTCTAGTGTTTCATTATATGCTATTGCTGGCTCATATAAATACATTATATGCCCATTGTGTTTGGTATTATATGCTGCATATAAATACGTTATGAACCTTCTAGTGGAGAAATTTAAAAACTAACGACGCGGCAGTGCTAATTGGCAAAGGGAGCTTAGGTTAATGATGCTAATGTTTAGAAAAATACTTATTTGGTTAAATCAATTCCATTTCCATATGAATGCATTGGAACACATTTTAGAAAAGAAAGCAACATTACAAAAGGTAGCAAAACTTTAAAATCTGTATTAATAGTGTTATTAGTATAGTTGTCTGCGGTTGTTAAAACCATATGCTATACTTTCAGCTTTCAGCAAACTTTTCTTTCCTCGGAAAATTTAACGTCTTAGGTTTTTTAAAAATTCAAAATTTTCACCAATCAATCCAAATGTTTTAGAATGCATTCATTTAAAATTTGGGCTAAATGTAAAAAAGCTATATCAGCCTAAACTGACAATTCGATCTTAAATTGAGACTGATAGTGTAAGCGAATAAAATTAACGTATAGAACAAGATATTATAGACTCTTTTTATATTATATATATATTATTATATAATATATATAATAATATAATGTATAATATAATATATAATATATTATATATCTTTAAGATATAATCTTTAACAGTAATAAAAAAATTTACACATGTTCAGCAAAATACCGAATATTTGTATATCTTGAGCTGACAAAAACAACTAAATTAAATAAACAATGTCGCCCCTCTCCCAAATTTTTAAGTAAACTATAGCTTTGTATCTTTATTTATAATTACTATAATTTATAATTACTTTTCTCAAAGTTTGACAAATTAGCCCAAATTCTGAATGATTGCATTCCAAAACATTTGGATTGATTGGTGAAAAATTTTGGATTTTGAATTTTTAAAAAACTTTAAATCTTAAAAAATATAATCTGCTGAAGGTTCTGCATATCTGGTTTCGACGACCACCGCAGAATATAACACTATAATGTGCGTTTTTAACTTTCTTACTACCTTACAGATTACACCTAAAACTTAGGACCTTTTTTAGTTTATGCTGAGCTAACCCAGAGCTGACTTGAAAATGAACTTCAGGTTCGTGTTTGGCGGGGTAGACAGACAACCCATAAGTACAGTTTCTGCAAAATCAGAAGTAGAATACTTCTGAGTATCGTTGGTTTCCCATGAAAACACAGAAATTTAAACTAAGAAAAAATTTTAGAATTTGTCTAACTTTTTTGTTGATTTCTTATTTTTAAATGTGTTCGAATGCATTCATATAGTATTTAACCAAAATAAGTATTTTTAAAATAGCGTCATTGTCATTACACTAACCTCGCTTTGCCAATTGACACTGCCGTTCGGTTATATTTTTGTATTTCTCCACTAGAAGGTTCATAACATATTTATATGCATAACGTATTTATATGCAGCATATAATACCAAACACAATGGGTATATAACGTATTTATATGAACCAATAATATATGGCATATAGTGAAACACTAGAAAGTATGCTGCGTATTCCAAGTACACACTTCCTAATCGCTTGCGTATTTACGCTACACATTTTAGAATGCGTATTCCAGTTACACAGATTAGAAATATGCATCCGGTGCGAAAAAACCGGAAAAGTCGGTTTTTCCGGTCTGGTGCTCGGAATCGTGGATAAAAATGTTAGTTTTTGGCACAATGAATATTTGGGAGGCTATTTTCCTTTTACCGGTGTCAAAGTAATCGAATATCCGGTCGATTTCCAGTTCTGAGCTTTGAAATTTGAAATTTCATGGGCTCATCTCAGTATCCGGTTGGTCCGGAAGTCAAATTATTTCATTAAAATGACATTTTGTCTATCCCTAACAAGCATCAACGTCAAAGTACTTCATATCTGCTGAAAATTTTGAATGATAGCGTTTTGAAAATGGTTCAATGTGTATATATATTGCGTGCGACAAAGGTACGCGTATGGGATCAAACGCAATCCGGTATATAACTTATTTTTACACAAAATTAAAACGCTATCATTCAAAATTTTCAGCAGATATGAAGTACTTTGACGTTGATGCTTGTTAGGGATAGACAAAATGTCATTTTAATGAAATAATTTGACTTCCGGACCAACCGGATATTCGAGATAATAGCCCGTGAAATTTCAAATTTCAAAGCTCAGAACTGGAAATCTACTGGATATTCGATTACTTTGACACCGGTAAAAGAATAGCTAGCCTCCCAAATATTCATTGTGCCGAAAACTAAGATTTTTGTCCGATTCCAGCACCAGACCGGAAAAACCGATTTCGGTTTTCGCACCGGATCTATATTTCTAATCTGTGTAACTGGAATACGCATTCTAAAATGTGTAGCGTAAATACGCAAGCGATTAGGAAGTGTGTACTTGGAATACGCAGCATACTTTCTAGTGTTTTCACTATATGCCATATATTATTGGTTCATATAAATACGTTATATACCCATTGTGTTTGGTAGTATATGCTGCATATAAATACGTTATGCATATAAATATGTTGTGAACCTTCTATTGGAGAAATACAAAAGATATAACCGAACGGTAGTGTCAATTGGCAAAGCGGGGTTAGTGTAATGACAATGACGCTATTTTAAAAATACTTATTTTGGTTAAATACTATATGAATGCATTCGAACACATTTAAAAATAAGAAATCAACAAAAAAGTTAGACAAATTCTAAAATTTTTTCTTAGTTTAAATTTCTGTGTTTTCCTGGGAAACCAACGATACTCAGAAGTATTCTACTTCTGATTTTGCAGCAACTTCACCTATGGGTTGTCTATGCTACCCCGCCAAACACGAACCCTAGAAGTTCATTTTCAAGTCAGCTCTAGGGTAAGCTCAGCATTAAAACTAAAAAAGGGTCCTAAGTTTTAGGTGGCAATCTGTAAGGTAGTAAGAAAGTTAAGCACGCACATTATAGAGTTATATTCTGCGGTGGTCGTCGAAACCAGATATGCAGAACCTTCAGCAGTTCTATATTTTTAGATTTAAGATTTTTTTAAAATTCAAAATCCAAAATTTTTCACCAATTAATCTCAAATGTTTTGGAATGCAATCAGTCAGAATTTGGGCTAATTTGTCAAACTTTGAGAAAAGTAATTATAAATTATAGTAATTATACATTAAGATACAAAGCTATAGTTTACTTAAAAATTTGGGAGAGGGGCGACATTGTTTATTTAATTTAGTTGTTTTTGTCAGCTCAAGATATACAAATATTCGGGTATTTTGCTGAACATGTGTAAATTTTATTATTAACTATTTCAGATTATATCTTAAAGATATATAATATATTATATATTATATTATACATTATATTATTATATATATTATATAATAATATATATATAATATAAAAAGAGTCTATAATATCTTGTTCTATACGTTAATTTTATTCGCTTACACTATCAGTCTCAATTTAAGGTCGAATTGTCAGTTTAGGCTGATATAGCTTTTTACATTTAGCCCAAATTTTAAATGAATGCATTCTAAAACATTTGGATTGATTGGTGAAAATTTTGAATTTTTAAAAAACCTAAGACGTTAAATTTTCCGAGGAAAGAAAAGTTTGCTGAAAGCTGAAAGTATAGCATATGGTTTTAGCAACCCCAGACAACTATACTAATAACACTATTAATACAGATTTTAAAGTTTTGCTACCTTTTGTAATGTTGCTTTCTTTTCTAAAATGTGTTCCAATGCATTCATATGGAAATGGAATTGATTTAACCAAATAAGTATTTTTCTAAACATTAGCATCATTAACCTAAGCTCCCTTTGCCAATTAGCACTGCCGCGTCGTTAGTTTTTAAATTTCTCCACTAGAAGGTTCTTAACGTATTTATATGCAGCATATAATACCAAACACAATGGGCATATAATGTATTTATATGAGCCAGCAATAGCATATAATGAAGCACTAGAAAGTATGCTGCGTATTCCCTTTCTAATCGCTTGCGTATTTCCGCTACACATTTTAGAATGCGTATTCCAGTTACACAGATTAGAAATATGCGCGGAGTGACGGCCATAAATCACGCAATTTTGGTCCAAATTGGACAAAACTTCGTTTATAAACTAATTTTAGTACTGAATCTAAAAACTCAATCAGCGAAACTGTACGGCCTACTCATCTTGTTGTACAGTTTTTGTGACTTAGACATCGGGTTACCGGACCTTTGAACCGGATGTGACCGGATTTTCGGAGATGTCTTGGGCCAATGACCAATATGCTAGAATCTAATAACCCTTCTCTCTTCCGAATGTGAAGCGTTTTTATCGATTTGCATCCGGTAACCAGATATAGACCGGATATGATGGTTTTACCGGATTCTCCTCCTCTTGAGGTTTCAAAAATATATGCTTTATATAGACTAACTTCAAAGGTTAACTCAGGACAAGCGCTCACAGTTCGGTTCCAAGAATTTTTGGGTCAGACTTTAATGTATCCTCTGTGTCTCCACACCTCTGTCAAGTCAAATCCTTCCAACCTATCCAAACTTAGTGCAATCCCAGGCCATGCATTGTGACAAATGGGAAACTTTCGCCAAGTTCTTTGTGGACCTGATTAATTTACTTTGAACTTTCTATGTATCCTATCAATTGCGAGTTATTCGGACGTTAATAACGTCACGTGCTTGCTCTATATTATTTTCAGTTGAGGTTTCCTCGATACACGACAATAGACTGGGTGCGCTGGTTGCTTCTAGGACACGACTCGATACAATTCAAAATAGACAATCATTACCGTTCTCCACACAACAAATTAAAGTTGCTGAACTTAGCAAGGGTCATTTCTGATCCTCTGGTATTGCGTAACCTCTTCAAGTACCGAAATTAATTTAATGCTACGAATTTCATAAAAGTTCGATGTTGGAAAAGCTAGCTTGTCTTTTTTGCCACATGATAGTATTAGGTTTAGTGTAAAATAGTTTAAAGTTTGAAAGAATTCCATGCAGCGTAGCGTCCTGTGGAGTCATCAGAAGTTGGTGTTATCGGTCCAAAGCTCGACATGACACGTCACGTACACAGACTTCGCCTCGCCCTGATCGTTATGTGCAAGGCACAGTACCCAAATGCTCAGGAATTAGTTCTGACATATAGTGCTCTGATAAATATAGTGCTCTGGTAAAATAGTCTCTAGAACATTGCATACTTTTCTGTGCGATACGATCAAAGTGCGAAAAATTGGGTGTTGTAGGTTTATACTAGAGACCTTCACGGGCCTGAATTTTCAGGCCCGGCCCGGCCCGTAAAAATTTTACCTCGGCCCGGCCCGGCCCGGCCCGGCCCGTTTGAAAAATTTTCGACCTCGGCCCGGCCCGGCCCGGCCCGCTCCAACTTAGGCCCGGCCCGGCCCGGCCCGTAAGCTCAAAAGTTAGGCCCGGCCCGCCCCGGGCCCGTTTTTGCTAATTTTCTGTCGTTTACCAAAACAAAAGTAAGGGTTTAAAATGCATAAAATTTTATTCCTCGTCGCAGATACCATTTTTAAACGATTTCTCGTAGCTCATGTTTATTTAGAGCGATTAAGAACAGTCAGCGGTTCCGTTCTTGGTTATAGGGAAGAATTTACTGACTGACCAGTTTCGATGATTCAAATATAACTGGCAATTAAGGTGTTAAATATCAGCAACTTTGAAAGGTTGAAATCAGTGCCATAAAACAATCTCTATGTCCGGGGGTGTGGCTCAGTGGTAGAGTTCTCGACTGCAGATCCAAAGCTCGGTGGTTCGATCCCCGCCCTGGACACTTTTCTTCACATCTTTCAGATCCTGATTTCAACCTCTCTGGGTTGCTGATATTTAACAAAGGTATAAGGAAGAAGGTACATATACTTTCCAAATATTAAAAATAATTATATAAATAACTAAATTTCATATGCTAATGTACAAATTCTAGCTAAAAGTTAAGTTAAATAAACGCAAATGAGCTAAGTAAGTACATACGCCAGTAACTCTGAAAGAAAGGAAATCAAGCCAGATCGGAATAAAAGAGCAATGATTATTCAAAATTATATTTGGAAAAGAATAAAATCTCCAGTATAAATTGCCGAAACTAAAAAGAAGACAAAACCTTCAAATGAAGATAGTAGGCCCGGCCCGAAGCCCGGCCCGTTCTAGTACTCGGCCCGGCCCGGCCCGGCCCGCTTGAATTTTTTCTACCTCGGCCCGGCCCGTCCCGGCCCGTTTCACCTTAGGCCCGGCCCGGCCCTCGGGCCGGGCCGGGCTTACGGGCCTGAATGAAGGTCTCTAGTTTATACGGTGGAGGTCAACTACTTCTAATAAGCTGTGGTTTACCAAATGAACCCAACTTTGCTGCAATTAATACTCCAAGTTTCTGTCTTAACTTTTGTAATAATGACTTGATTTCGTTAATCCCTGCGTTCGCAGTGCTAGATTACATTATCGATATTGTAGCTGTTATTTGGTTCCATTTCGAAGATGTGAGTCAATTAGAGAATACTGTGGTCAAGAATAATTATAGTCAAGTTACAGGCCAGTGAGTGTACCAGGATGTGCCGAAAGCTAGGTCACTAAACCTCGCTCCAATGTTTAGAAATGCTAGATTGATTTCTCGAAGTATAGATGGCGATCGCTCCAAAAAGCTCTAAGACAGTTGTAAGGTATACTGAACGAAGGAGGCGTCATATCGAAAAACGGATTTCATATTCGGATTCAGCAGGTCAATTAACCCCTATAGGCACCTTTTCGGCAAAATCCAAAACAAAACTTTTTTGACCCCATTTTTACTGCGCTTAGCTAGCTTTTCAGGCCTAAAAATAAGAGTAATTTCTTAACAAAAAGTAAGCTGGTTTTTGCTTGCAACTTTTTGCCAAATTTTAAACTTTGTGCCGTTCTAGCTGAAGAAGGAAGCAACGCTCGAAAGCCGGAATACTTTTAATATTTAGCACTGGAATCAGTTAACCTTTGTGGCTGAAAGTTTCAGAATTGGTCAAACCGTTAATCCACCAGAGCTGAAAAACCCTTTTTGAAAAATCCCATTTTCGCACCAAAATTAGTACTTTGGCGTCCTGCCAAAAGCGGTGTATATGAGATATATTGTTCCCCACCCTAAACTTTTTACTTTGATATGTTGGCTAACGTTGGGGGAAAAGTAGCTTTCTCCGACGATGTCGCGCCAACCCGTTCGTACCCCCCCCCCCCTTAACTTATAGTTAGCATAGCATAATAATCACGTCGTGTTCTTCAGCAATACTGTTTCCTACTCTAAACTTTGTTTTTAGTTATGAAATGATGCTGGACTGTTGGAAGGCTGATCCAGAGAGTAGACCATCCTTTTCTCAGCTGAAGGAAACTCTTAGAAAAACACTGGAAGCCTATGCCGAACGAGAAGGGTCCGATGACTACGGCTTATATTTAGATCCCAGCAGAAGCTATTATAATGTCCAAGATTACACTTCTGAACCAGAACCAAGCAGTTCTCCAGATGGACCAAGCTCGTCTGGAATTGGCCAGCAGCCTGAAGATGAGGAAATAGAACGAAATTTCGGTGCCAACGATCCCAGCTCTGTTTTCGTTACGAACGAAAACTGCGAAGATACCGAAAATGGTGCTTCAGCAAACGTTCCGCAGAAAGACTTTGCTTCCGTCGAAGAAGGCAGCTTAGATCTCACCAGTGACGTTCAAACTCCCAATTGCTCATTCGTAAAGCCAGCTGACGAGATCCAAGAATTATCGTCTGTTGATGTTCCATTAAGCACTCAGTCTAAACCAATATTGGAACCAACAGTGCTTTCGGATTCAGGCGGCTTAGATTCTGGCTCTATAGAGATGAAGAATTTTTCAGCTAAACCTCCTCCTGTGCCTAAGCGTGTATTTAACGGAGTTAATCTTCCGAAACCTATTTTCAACAACAATTAAATGCTAACTTTTAAGTTTGCAAATGTGATGAAGTTGCGATTCTGTTGCTTATTTGTGAGTAAATGGTAGTGTTGTTCACCGGCCAATTTTTGGGTGGGCGGGCGGGCGGCGGCGGGCCCAGCTCGCTAGGCCGGCCGGCGGGTGGCCGCCGGCCCAGAACCGGCGGGCCGGCCGGCGGCCGCCGGCCCAACGACGGCCGGCCGGCCGGCCGGTGCACCGGCCTTCACCGGCCGGCCGGCCGGTGCCACTTTTCGCAGACTATCCAAAATACAAATAAAAATTAAGATTTTTGATAGTTTTCAAGGCAAATTTTAGCAAATTTAAGGCGATAAGCTGCAGAAATTGTCACCGGCCGGTCGGCTGCCTCACATTTGACCGGCCGGATTGTCACCGGCCGGCCGGCCGGCCTGTGTCTGACCGGCCGGCCTGTCACCGGCCGGCCGGCCGGCCTGTTCTCGGCCGGCGGCCGCCGGCCAGCCGGCCGGCCGGCCCCCTTTGGACCGGGGCCGGCCGCCCCCCGGCCGCCGGCCCGGCGGCCGGCCGCCGGCCAGCCGGTCTAGACAAGGCCGGTGCACAACACTAGTAAATGGTATAGAATGGTTTGTTCCTTTCTAAGAACATAGATATTCTTAAGTCTTTCTGTTTAAATTATTCCGAATAAAACATCGTATTAAACTCACTGAACTTTAATTAAACGGGGATAAATCTGTTAAACTAACTAATATCTATGCCATTTCTTTAAAAACTGATTAAATTAAACCAATTTCTGTCACTGTAGCTGAAACTTTAGTTAAACAGTGATTCATCGTTACACTTCGGATTATAATAGGCTCAACTCTAGTCTATTCCAATTTTAATTTTTTAATATTTTAATTTAACTTGTTCAGCTGTTCTTTGTTAATTCTTCTATAATTTGATTCGCCTTCGGATCAGAGCTGGAACGGAAATGGATCGAATAGGCTCTCGTTCTCGGTCCAGCTAGTGCAAGCTGAAATCGTTAGAGATTTTATGTTGTGTTCGTGACCAAGATTCAGTTTTACCGTTACTATTAAACTCAATTTTCTGCATTTCACGGGTGTGGAATATCGACTCTCCATATTTCGGTTAAGGATGTGTATCCTGCAGTATCATTTACATTTTTATATGACATGCGGGTTTCTGGTAGGATTGTTAACTAACAATAAAAACAACGAATAATAAATATGAATTTCAAATTGCAAAATTCAACGCTTTCGTCTAAATTCGATCCCCAACTGTCGGTTAATTGTTAAAAGACTAACTACGAGTTTCGAACAAAGGTATGCCGGAGAATTGTAATTGCGACGCAGGAAAACGTTACGACAGCAAAGATGGCCTGTTAATTGCCGAATATTGTACGCACATTGGGAAAGGGGGAAAGGACGGTATTCAAGCGGAATATACGTCCATTGTGAGAAAGGACAAACCCGATAACTGCGAGGCTTTTAAGGAAAATCCCAGTAAAAACCGATACCACGATGTAAAGTGTATCGACTTCCAGAGAGTAGCTCTGAAAGACTCCTCCCCTAGACGACACTACATTCATGCCAACTATATTCATGGATATAATCATACAAATCAGTTTATTGGAACTCAGGTTTGCAATAACTTCATCAGTTTTAGTCAAACATTTTACAGATTTGTTTAGTTTCTAATATTTGTTAGTAGCTGAGACAGCAGCGCGGGCGTTTTCAATGCACAGTTTCTGGATGTGGGACACGATGCGAAACATTAGGTAGTGTAATTATGAAGTGTAATGCATTACCTAGTCGGTGCAATAATTAAAAGGTTTCTGCTACAATGCTGATGAGCAAATGCGATGCGGGCATGGACACGTGTATCTAAGCGTCTGCCAGCATTCATGAGCATGAATCAAGTTACAAGTTACTGGATTGTGGACTATAAACCGCTAAAAGAGCGTATTACATTCGTGCGCGTGGATGCGCGTCCTAGCGCGTTCACGACATCATTCAGGCAACTTAACTTCGTTCAGTAGAAAACCTTCCCGAAATTTTAATCCTTTTCTACTGTAATGTTTAGGGTCCAACTGAAGATGCTTTGATTGACTTTTGGCGCATGATATGGCAGGAGAAATGTGTCGTCATTGTGGCTTTAACTAAACTAATTGAAGGCGGAAAGCTGAAGTGTTCACAGTATTGGCCAGCTAGAGAGAGCAAGACAATCAAATATGGTCACATTTTAGTTCAAAATTCCCAGATTCGAACTGCCAGAAACAATTCCTACACTCGAAGTGACCTGAAACTGCAGCATGTAAAGACAAAGGAAGTGCGATCGGCTGCACAGCTGCTGTTTCTCCAGTGGCCAGACTTTGGCACTCCCAGTAATTCGCACATATTCCTGCGATTTCTAGATGTCTGTAACAAAACCCAGGAGGAAATGATGCGACTGGCCAGTTTCTGGAAGGGCTGTCCCGCCGGCCCGCCAATGGTCGTTCATTGCTCGGCCGGCGTCGGAAGAACCGGGACTCTGGTTGCTTTGGACATTTTGATCCGGCAACTGAAGGACACGGGGAAGGTTGATGTGCCTGGGGTGGTGCGAAAAATCAGGGATCAGCGTTACCTGGCCGTGCAAAAGGTTGATCAGTACGCCTTTCTGAATTTAGCTCTGGTAGAGTTTGCCATGCAAAATGATTTTGTCCGACCTGATCAGGTGAATCTGGAGGGATTTTTGGGTGAAAAGGGAGCCAACGCAATCGAGCAGCAAATGGGTCCGGACAAACTACCTGGGGACGAACTCGTCACGAAAATTTCTACTGCTAGAAAAACACCACCGGCACCGGAAATAGCTGTGATCAATCGAAAGCAGTCGGCTCCGCAAAAGGTTGGGTCGGCTGAAAAAACCGGAAGACAGTCCTTAAGGGCACCGCGCCGTCGGTCAAAACCACAGAAAAGTGGACATCGTCAATAACAGCAGTTACTGGACATTGACGGTTAAATATCACCGTTACAACTTTTATAATGTGCATTAGTGCAATAAAGAATAACTTGAACTAAACTTTTGCTTTCAGTTTTTGCAAGACTGTTAAACTGTTTGAAACACAACGATTTGTTGTTTGGAGATAGAAAAAGTCTGTGAAAGTAGTTTCACTTTTTATTTTTATCTGGCATCGTCCATCTTAGTGACACTTTAGTCGTTCAAATGTTTCTGTTTTTATCCAGCACAGCCCCAATAAAATTTTCACTGCTCTATTTTACCAAAGAATTTTATGATAGTTTAATGGCAGACAGATTGCTGATTTTAATCTCTTCCGAAAAAAGTAACCCAGAATATTTTGCCGGTTGAGAAATAACAGAAAAAATAATCAGGCCAAAATTTTCTATATATACAGTGAAAATTCTCTGTTTTCATTATAACGTCTGTTATTCACCGCTGTCTTTGGTAAGTCAAAATGGAGTACTCTTATAAGATTGACCCGGAAGACGCGCGTCAAATGAAGCGCCTCGCCTTCTTTGCCGTTGTGGTCAGTACAATTGCAGTCGTGGTTTCTGTAATCACACTGCCCACAATTTATAGTCACATTCAGCGAATCCAGTCCTCACTTGAAATTGAGATGGACTTTTGCAAGGTACGAGTAATTCTTACGTAATAAAATTTCTTAGATCATACATTCACAGTTTCAGAACTTCCGATGTCTGTTTATTAACCTGCAACCTGCATTAACCAACACTTCCGTTTAAACTCTCAGAAACTTTTCTTGAAGCCTTTGTCGAGACTAAGCTTAAAGCACTGGTCCTAAGTGATTTGCAGATCTTAATGGATTGATGGTGAAATTGTTAGATTTACTAGATTTCCAGTTGTAAGGTGGTTGCCCATACCTTGAAAGATGTGTAGTGTATGTACGTACATATCTCGATTTCATATGATAACAGAGACATTTGTCATTTGCCAGACTATTATTCATTTCGTATACACTCTTACTCCTGTCTAACTTAAGCTAATACACATTACATATGTTTGATATAGTCTCGATCTGGCGACCTTCTACGGGAAATGGGTCATATTCAAGTCACAGATGGACCAACCCAGGAAAGGTTTCTTCGTCAAACATATGGAGTGCAACCACCTACCTACGGAATGCCTGAACCGGAGCCAGTGTGTAAGTACATTTTGTGTAACAAATTTTGTGTTGCAACCTGCAAGCATACATTAACACGGGATCCGAATCTGGAGGAGTCTACACGTAAAAGTCCAAAACCTGAAGGGGGTCTACCCCTAAATTGGCAAAAATTGCTGAATTTACTAAAAAATGTTAAATGTTTGGTAAAAATCGCTTAGCGGTCTACACTTTTTTCCATTCTGAACGAAACCATGCCCTTTTTCCTTCTCGTTGAGAGGGCCTACCCGTTTTCTGTAGGTCAGGGGTGAGTCAGCACCTCTCCCCTCATCCCCCCCACGTTATCCTATGCCGGCGAGGTCGCATTATAACCTCTAAAATTAATTTTTAGCTATTTTTTGCATGATTGTTAAGAGATCGCCTCTCAGCAACCATGTCCATAAGCATATAAACATTGTTCGGGAGAATTCATATTCTATAGATTATGTCGCATTCATAGAGCACCATAGTGCTTATGCTAATCATCTTTATGCTTTACCTATTTTTTCTATGCTACCTGCGAATGTTACAGGTTGCCTGTGCCATTCTGGCCCCGCAGGTCCAGCAGGACCGCCCGGACCTCCAGGTCCCGCTGGTTCCGACGGTGAACCAGGTGCTGCCGGTGAAACCGGGGCCATGATGATGATGGACGATGCGCAGGCCAGTTGCAATCCAGAATGTCCGCCTTCTAAGGCCGGCAAAAGAGGCGCTGTGGGGCCAAAGGGTGATCCTGGCCCACACGGATTTCCTGGTGAGAATGGACAGCATAAGGTTGGTCCGGAAGGCGAACCAGGTCCAAAGGGCCCACCTGGCAAAGATGGCATTCCTGGTCCTCCTGGTCCAGCTGGAGCACCCGGTGGTATGATGGCCGGAGGGAACGGCAGCTCGGGTCCACCGGGTCCTGCTGGTAATCCAGGAGCAGATGGACCCGCTGGACCGCCTGGGCCGCCCGCTCCTCCACCAATTCCCGGACCACCTGGACCGCCGGGAGATCCTGGTGAGCCTGGAGAAGAGGGTCAGCCAGGGCAGCCTGGGCCTCAGGGACCGTGCGGACCGCAAGGAGATCCTGGCTCCTGTGATCACTGTCCTCCCACGCCAAGTGGTGGATACTAAGCTATTCCAACGTCATCGGTGAACTCGAAAGCGCGAATATGAGTGATAAACATTAAAAAAAATTGTTTCAAATGTGTTTCGTGATAACTTTTTGATTTTCCGATTTCTGTTTCATTATTACAATTTCTCTTTTATTTGAAATAGACCAGTAATGTCTTGCCAATTTGTAAGGTGATAAACGATTAATAAACAGCACTGCAATCCTTCTTGTAATAAGATACGGCCTAGCCCATCTCTGCTTTACCTTTGCCAATTCAATTTACGCTATTAAAAGTACACTAAACGAATGATGTTTGAATTTGATCACAGTCTTACCAGAAACGTAAAAAGTCCGGCCAGTCTAACTTCATTCTATGATAGATAATTCAGTTTTCAAAATTTTCTGAGGAGACCAAAATTACTGCTGGAAAACCCAGTATCGGTTACAATTAGGATGATCCTCATGACTTTGTTTTAATGAAATGGCTGAAATCAGAAGCTAAGACAAAAACGTTTTAATACAGAGCAAGGATCCCTTAAAAGTTTATGTTTCTAGGTCCGAAACCCTCGATTATTTAAATTCGAAACTTTTGAGCAAGACATGATTTCTGACAGGCTCCTTGGCTACAGCAAGTATGTCTTCCATAATCAACTTGGTTCCATCATCATTGTCAAGTGAAGTTGAGGTTGAGCTGTAGCATGATACTCGGCTGGTTCACGTCATCCAGTTTTAATAACATTAGCCGCCTTTGGCATTTCACTTAATTCAGTACGCAAACTAACATTTCCTGGGATAAGACTATTTACTTTCAGCCTAAAGTAACAAGAACTTGGTTTTGGCTAATTCTTGGTCTGTCCGTTGTTTACTGGTTCTAAACTATATATTGAACGTCGAAGCTACCGTCTATTTTTATTGAACTTCGTAATGCGCTCCTGAACGAAAGAGGCCTCTCACACCACAGCTTTTCCTTAAAGATCAAAAATGTTCCTTCCTTGGCTCCATCTCTGCTGGTTACCTAATCGCTACCAGATAACTCAAATATATAAACAAGTTACCCCTTAAAAGGGGAATAATACCGCCGTAGAGTTTGCGATTTATGTGTTCAACGTTTTGTTTGTCTTCATCATACTGTTCTAGTGTACGGTGACGTTAGCTTTTGACTAGTTTCAACTCCCCGACGGGAGTATTTTATTGCCATTTGCCACTGCCAATTGTGACACTAAAATTATACCGGAAGAAGGATTCGATCTGTGTCCGGAACAGTGCCAAGCGGACACCCTAGCCCCTACACTACTCTGACTATAGCGATTTTATCTAGTAAACTGCGAGAGAGAAAGTTATCATTTATCTATATATGTTTATTTTAAACAATTTATTTTATCTAAATTCTGAAGCAAAGCAAACACTAATGAAATAAATACAGTGCAAGCGCAAAATCAGTCTTTGCACACGAAAATTGTAACATCGGTTTTAGTGATTTATTGATCTGTTAAACCTCTGCCAATCAAGTGACAGGCAAATAACGCCCGATTTTCGGTAATATGAGAAAATGCAGAGAGTGATGGTGTGCAAAACAATTTACAGGGAGTAGAAAATTAACTAAATTGACTGTAATGATGCTCTAAAAATTGCAAAATCGTAGAAAAATTGTTGGGCAAAAAAACCTGCGTAACAGGGACATGTGTTGAAGATAGGACGGAAATCCTCCGCGCCAAGCAATTTACATGCAAAACATAGGAAGTCAGATGGGTCAATCCATTACAAGTATACCGCCTCCGGCGGTATAAAAATTAGCATTGATGTTTGCTGGTTGATTATTTTTGTCAGTTAACTTTGTACATGAAGATATGCTATGTAAGCTGTCGGGAAATAAACACAGTTGTACAAGTCACTAAAACAACAAAAATATATCTAATTTTGGCATTTTCCAGCCCCCGGAATAACGTCTGAAATACTGAAATTGTTAAACCATTAACCTATTGCTAAGGAAGAGCAGAAAAAAGGAACAGCTGCAGATACCAAAACTGAAACTTACCCGGACTCATGGGAGAACAGGACTCAGAACAAGTTTAGCCTAAGGATAAGGGCATATTATTTTAATTGCTCCATTTCTGTTTGTTAAAGTTTATATTAAGGACTAACTAGTAGCCAACCAGTGCATGCATATTTCTTTTTCCATACATTTATTGCAATGGCAACTACAATACCAGAAATTCTGCTCGTATTGGAATATCTCTTTTATAATCTGCCACTGCTGGCTATCTACTGCCTCTGCGAAGCGGCAATGTTGCAGAACCCACATTTATATCGAAATACGTTTTATCTACTTTCTCACTCATTAGCGCTAAGCAATCTTTTGGACAACGTTACACTGCTTTACTACTTTATTTTTGACCTATACTACAAGTTTCCCCCATCACATCTGGTTCACAACATTTTTGTTTACATTGGTTATGCCATGTCAATAATAATTCCTTCAACAAGCTTCGCTATGAGCGGACTCAGATTTCTGGCTGTGGTGGCTCCTATGGCCCGTGTAAGTGTTTTGTGAAAAGTTTTGTGGTGGAGGGAGGCAGACATTTTGTTAAGTGTGCTGCTTATCGCTTGTGAGCGAGTGAAAACAGTTTTGATTAAAGTGACTACGACCAAGTCATTAGGGTTGGCTGTTGTGTGTGGGAAGCGAGAAGTCAGGAAGCATCGAAAGTTGGCTCAAAAGCATTCTTCAAAACACTGATTCAAAGCATTCTTCAAAGCATTGACTCAAAGCTCAAAACATTTATGATCTTTCTATATTAGGCTTTCAAAAATTGTAGAAACTTAACTTGTTTTTTGTTGGAAAGTCTAGAAGTCTGAAATCTATTTAATTATTTTCTCGAATTTCATTCGAAATCTAAAAATTTTTGGGAAAATATTTTTGGGCACTGTGTCTCTCTCACTCTCAACTCAACGCATGTAACAGCTTGGTGATAAATCTTTGGATGCCATGCCGTCAGCTCATTCCGAGGTGTGAAAAGTGACAGACCCTGATCAATGACACAGACATAATATATTACATGCTAATTATTCTGTATATATGCTAAAGTCAATAGCTCTTGCTATTATCTATCCCCTACCCAGGGATTTTTGCGTCCGGAAGTCCAGAAGATCTGTCCCCATATGATTCTTAAAACATTAAAGAGCATTAAAGCACTAACGGGTCCCCGATACACCCAAAAAAGTTAGGAGCCTTCAAAGGACGGGCGAAGTATTAATTGTTGCTAAACTTTCGTGGCAGAAATTCAACAAATTGATTTCTATAAAGTACAAGAGCTGATTCTGAGACGAAAACGAGTTATTTTAATGTGCATAACCTCCCCAATCACCTGATCAAACGGCTTTTCCGCAAACAGATTTTACAGCCGGTGCTTGATTCGCGTGAATGCAACGCTCGAACAGGACTCGAAATCATCAAAATGTTCATTGTCGGCGGAAAGCTAGAGAAACTCGATTTTTCGAGCAGGCGTGAAAATATTCTCCCAAAATGGGGTCGTCGTGATGAAGAAAAAGGAGCAAATCCCCAGATTGTCAACAGGTAACTGTTCTCTGCCCTGAAAAATATGTAAGTTGTCGAAAATCACCACTTGGGTCGTACAATGGCCCATCCGGCAGGGCCAGGGTTAAGTTGACTACTATCTGCCTTGAAAGCTATCAAATATTTTATGTTTTTTGTTTATATTTTGAAGAGTGGGCGAAAAGTAGCGTCGTCCGAAAGGCCGGTACCTCGACCAGCCGGACCACGAAACATTGGGTCGGTAAACTACAGTAGCAGACAGACGTTAGCCAATGACACAGACGGAGGATTCCATGCTATTGATACTGTATGCTTAGCTCAATAACTCATTCATCGTGCCTAAAACTATTACCTATCATCCTCCTTACCTAAATGTGAAGTTAGATTAATGAACTGAGGCACTACTCAATTTTACAAATCTTTGGTAATTAAACAATATGTCTGTATATATTTGTTTTTCATTTATAGAAAGTCAAAAAGCACATCGTCCTGAGTCTCGTCGTAGCACTCTGGTGCATATCTTTGAGTGGAACTTCAGTGACCTTTCTACCTTGCTGTCAATATAAGAAGGAAATCGTCAACGGAACTGTGGTAGGAAACCATCGAGCTCACGGAAGGACCATTTTGATCACTGTAATCGGTTCTATATGGACAGTTCTTGCCATAGCAGGATTCTTGCTGAACCTAACCGCTAGCATCATGTTGAGACGGAGAAATCTCGCCAAAGAAGGAAAGCGCCGAGAAAATGTATTGATTGCCCAAGCTACTGTGATCTGTTTCGCTGAAATTGTTTTCTTGACATCTTACGTAGTTAACACTCGTTTTGGAACAGTTAGTGGGAGTATAATTGAAGTTTCATTTCATGCTAGCAAACTTTCACGCTACACTGTTGCTTCTGGTAACGGCTTGATATATCTCTTCTGCAATCGCGATCTTCGAACTAGTGTGAAGACATTAGTTGATCGGGTTGCAGACCGAACAAGAAAATTCAGTAAATCCCTGCCAATGACTACAAATGAAATGGCAACAATTACGAAGACTGGAACATAACGAACAGTGATGCTTTTAATTGCTTCATTGAAAGAATCTGAATTTAGAAACGGCTCAAGTGAGCGTTATATATTTTTTGTCACAGTTCTAAGAAACTTGAACTTTTTTATCGTAGTTAACCGTTTGTCTGGGAATAATGTACTGGCGCTTTTTCTTGTACGCAATAGCAGAAAACTGTCTGAAAATGTCAATTTTTGTGATAGACTGAGCTTCGGCAAAACGTGGTTAGTAGCCTTATAATTTTCAACAACTAACTTTTCACAGAACAAAGGCTCTTTCTAATGTTGCGTGAGCCGAGAAAAAGTGACAACCGTTGAAACTTATATAAATATCAATTGGCGATATAATGACTGCTCAAGTTTGCACAACTTTAACACTCACTATATGAATGTGTACATAAGTTAACTTGCATGCACTGTGAGAAGCTGTTTTTAGGCCCAAAAAATTGCAATTCTTTCGTCCGGGCATTGAATGGTTCTATTTTGCGCCTCAACATTCTAGAATGTGCACTTTATAACGGGGACCCCACGGAACAGATTCAGTTGTAACTGTTCGTTCGCGCAACAACTATCTTCACAAAGATTCCTGCGTGACTATGAACAAAATCAGGTTCTCATTTATAATTCCTATGGGACTGTTGCTGGCCATATTTGTCCTTGGTACTCTTTCTCAGGGCAATGGGTCCCCTGGAAAAGCATTTTCTAATGAGGTATGTTTGGGACAACGGATTCATTAAGTCGTCAATCACCCTTGCCATGTATTGATTTGCTAAATTATTTCTATTCGTCAGGATGACTGCATTGTATTTGTTTTCGATACAACCAAGAGTATAAACATAAAAGTATGACACTAAGCATATATGTTACGTACAAAACCCGAAATCGTACAAAACTAGTTTTGTATGGGTCATTTTGTACAAAACTAGAATTGTATGGCCTCCGTCGTACAATTCTAGTTTTGTATGGTCTCCCTCGTACAATTCTAGTTTTGTATGGCTCTGACCGTACAATTCTAGTTTTGGACGTACAAAACTGTTTCCAAGATTTGACAACACCGAGACCAGATTCGCAACACCTGACGGGTTTTATCAAATTGGGACCAAAGCAGGAACACTTAAGGTGGTGGTATTTCCCGTATTTTTGGTGATAACTTTCGCAATTCTAATCCAAAATGACTGAAAGTTTCAGAATACACTACTTCGGTGTTTCTGAACACATTAGAAACAATCCCGGGGTCTTCGTATGAAAATTTAAAAATTTTTGATTTTTGCGGAATAAGTCTTATGGATTTACTTGAAGTTAGCCAAAACCATATTCAGTCGAAAGAGCTCGTCAAACTGCAAAACTTTGCTCTTGGACAAATTTTTGTATCTTCAACATTCCGAGAGATAAACGAGATTAAAGATTTTTGGGGTCAAAAACCAGCTGATTTCCAAATTTTCAAATTTTTGTCAATGGCTGCAACACGTAACCATAACATTCGACAGCGGTATACCCAAATTAAAAACCGTCCATAGGCATATATTTTGTGCAAAAATGAGCATGATTACATCAGTCTAGCTAAAGTTTTGGCCAAAAAACCGATTTCTCAAAAACCGCAATCGGTTTGTTTTAAACAGGGATTTCTCCGTACTGCCTCAATCAATCGACAAACCACTCCACAGAAACATTTTTCGCACTATTGCAGAGGGTCATGTTTCTTGGTTTTTGCTGAAGCATTCACAAAGTTGTGTTATTCTCATTTGAAGTGTCGAAAAATTACTTCTGGCGAAACCAAGAAAAATGACTCTCGACAAGGCTCAGCACGTCGGTATGGTATAGAGCAATGTTTGATCAACTTGCACAGATTTCTGAAATCCTTGTTTAAAAATGGTTTATGGGTTTCTCTGTGTAAATCACTGTAGAAAGTGTCTACCCAAAGTTTGAGTATATCACCAAAATGTCCTCATTTCAAGCTTTAAAATGATGTATCATTTGCTATATAAGTCCATAAATTGAGCAAGCTATGACGTTTTGAAAATGACTGCGGTAAACGTTACCACCACCTTAAACGACTTTTCGCTAGAAACGAAATTCAACCAACTAAGGAAAAATTTGTTCGGCTAGATATGGTTCCAGATAAAGAAGTTAGTTTGCGTTCAGCGGTTGGAGAAGAATCTGTTGCAGGCTGCACTCAAGGAAAGGTATTAAAGGCACTAAAGGAAAGGTAATTAAATGTAGACTAAGGAATATTGCCCCTTTTGGGGCCTACTTGTTTAAAAATGCACACATTTTTTCCAAAATGCACACTATTTTTTAAAAATGCACAAAAAATGCACACTTGTCCGCGACCAAAAAAACCCTGAAAGAAAAAATAAATTTTAAAAATTAAAATATAAGTACACACAGACAGACTATCAAAATACTGAAAGGAAGTGAAGTATATATCTGTCAAAACTTTGAAACAGTTTTGTACGTCCAAAACTAGAATTGTACGGTCAGAGCCATACAAAACTAGAATTGTACGAGGGAGACCATACAAAACTAGAATTGTACGACGGAGGCCATACAATTCTAGTTTTGTACAAAATGACCCATACAAAACTAGTTTTGTACGATTTCGGGTTTTGTACGTAACATATATACTTTTTCAAAACTAGGTTTCGCACATGACAACTGACCCAGCTTCGTTAACTTCCTAGAGGATTCCCATAAAACTGCGTGCTAAATTCCTAGATAGGTAGTGTTTTAAGCCGGCTGGGGTTTCACCGGCGGGCGGCTGGCTACCGGCCTGAGGTAGTTTGAGTGCAGCTATTATGACTGCTAAGATATTGATTTTCGAGTGTTATGTTGGAAAAATAATGGTGTACGTGCACAGACTTTGCAGGCCAATTCTGGAATTCCTTTTAAGCTCAGTTGCTCCAAATTGTGAATTTCTGATTGCTGATTTGCATCCCGGCCGGTGACCGGCCGGAGAGTGAAGGTCGTCGGCCGACCGGCCTCAAACACTATTCGCAGCGAGTAGTTTTCAAGCTCCAAGCGTAGGGTCAATTCGGGATCTTTTTAGGAACCCCTATAAGGGCCAGATACTGCAAAACTTGACCAAATGAGCAGGAATTTGGTATAGGCAGGTAAGCTTACATATCCAGTTTAAAACCTTAGCTTTGTAATACACTGAACAAGCGAAAAGCTGAACTGTAAAAACGGACTTCAGATGCGATGCAGAAAACCCTGTAAAACTGCAACTTTTAAGCAAATCGAAGATACAAAATTTGTGATATTTGAACTCAACGTGGTCGAAAACATACCCATGCCAAATTGCAGCTCATTGATCAAGCTTTGGAGAATCTGAGCCTGGCATGGGTTTTCTGAAAAGAACTTAAATTTGTTTGATTGACTGTGGGGGGGACAAGAGGGAAGAAGCCCGCAGAGCTATATAATGTTTACCTTGGTAGCAGAGAGCTTGTCATAATCTTTACGACACTTGTATTGGTCGGTTGAGTTGCTAATACTATTGCTCACCCGGCCCACTGCTGCAACTGATAATTTTGATAATGACCAGTTATGATAGCTTTGGTTTCAGGACGAAAATTGGCAAATCTCATCAATGTGTCCATGGCGCCTATTCGAGGAATGGGGTGTGGAAGAACACAGTTGGAAGGATGTAGCCCAACCTTGCCCAGAAGTGACAAAAGAGGAATGCGAATTGTCTGATAACTGTTGTTGGTCAGAAGAAGGTCGTAACAAACTAAGTGAAGCTGGAGGAATCATACTGGACGACAAGCAAGAACCCTTGAAAGAACACTGTTTTGAGCGGTTTAAAGTCTTTGTGCCCAAAGTGAACAGTGATGCAGAAAGCCATCAAAAGTAATAAAAATAATGTTTGAATTTTGATAATATTTTAAAACTTTTAAAGTTCACAAATAGATAAGGTAAGAACAATTAATGTTTTATACTTTTAGGGCTATAAATTTGGTCAGGAAGCCTGCTACCTTCACGTTCCAAGTAAGGTTTACTGAACGGGCAGATGAAATATCGGTGGGCGTCACTTTTAAATTTAGGTTTGAAAGGAACGAATTTGCAGATTTCATATGTAACTGATAGACTTTAAAACAGGTCTGCATATTTGAGTGGATTTACAAATGATTCAGGACACTTTTGGAAGAAACATAGGTATTTTCAAATTTAACTCCTCACTGAAAAACATTCAGACTATAAACTTATAAAAAACAGTGCCTCATTAGTAAAGACTGGAGTACAAAAGAAAGCCCATATTGCACCAAATCTGATCAAAATTAATTGACCTTAGCAAAGATCAACAAGCGGGTGTTGGCTCATCCAAAATTGAAGTTCAACTAATCCGCAGCTATTCCTCTATACACTTACTCACAGACTCAGTCGTATGTCATGCTGGCTTTTCCTAGGCAAAAATTTCTGGAGGGGAACTCGGGGGAGGTGTCCCCCCGCAGGTTCGGAGAGGGGGCACAGATTTCTGGGAGGGGAATGTTTTCGAAAAATGGTTAAAAATAGCTGTTTTTCGCTTCTGGCCTAAAAATTATGCATTTTTAGCTTAATTTTAAGCTTAAAATAGCTAAAAAGGCCTAAAATTCCGGCGAAGCCGGAAGATTTTTCTAACTTTACCCTCAAACCCCTACTTTCTTCTGTTGTCTTTTGAAGTCTGGGGAGCCGGCAGGCCCTAATCCTCGAGGGGTGCGATTCTGAAGGGGGGGCAAGTCTCTGGGAAGGGACCAATTTCTGGGGAGCCCTCCACAATTCCCTGTAGGAAAAAGCCAAGTCGTATGTCGTGCGTCGCAACAATCTTCGCAGGTTTTATAGCTACAGAGACAAAACTGTCGTGCCACAAATTGTCGTATCGCCAAAAGTTGGTTCTGGCTGACAAATGTGAGGGTTGTGCTGAAATGTCCTGCGCCAGGACATCAGCCTGTGAACACCTCAGTTACTGCGGTAAGCAACACGTGACCTGCTGCTACAAATCCTGTGCGACATTCTATCTACACCTTGCGACACGCGACAAGCGACAGCATGTGAACTGGCCTTAAACCTTTTAGGGCAATCTAATGTAACAAACGTAAGTGAAAGCATAATGTTTATTGTACAATAAAACAGAAACTGGTAAGTGGTACAATAACAAATTGCAAACAAAGAGTAAACGAAAGCGCTAATAATACAAGCTGTGTCAGCTTTCATCCTGTTTCCACCACGTTAGACAACCTAAACCAGCTTCGTTCATGGAAGCCTAAAACAAAATTGATATACCTATGGTAATTTGTCATGCTGTAATGAATAATCGGAAACAAACAAAATCCAGTGGTTCCAACTACCTTCAGAAACAATGTGAAAAAGCGTATTTGTGTACTAAGTGATGTGCGCCGGAGCTCCGCTCCGACGGAGCTCCGGAGCGGAGCTCCGATTTTCGGTGCTCCGGAGCGGGCTTCTGCTCCGGAGCTCCGGAGCTCCGGGTACCCGGAGCAGCCATTTCCAAGCTTTGATGCCTGTCTGTTTCACATAACTTGGGTACTAATGGAATTTTTTAAGAGTTTTCATGATTTCTTGCTGTAGTCTCACGAACAGTGCGTAAGAACAATGAATTAGTGCTCGTTTTATTTTTAATATTTTTCTGCTTTCTCAAGACTGCTGTATGATTCGTTTCTGTGTCATTTTTCCAACTCGCCCAGACGATAAAAGTGAAAATTTAAATACAATTCTAAGCTACGACCTCTAAGAATTGTTTCAATATATATGTTTTTAATTAATTGCCATTAATTGTCCATTAATCCATCAATTATTCCCTTTTCCGATGAAATCTATTCATCTTCGTAAACTTTCAATGTCTACAAATGTTATCTTTGCATTCATCTCACACATCTTTTCTAATATTTTTCAAACATAATTTCTCCTTCTTCAAATTTATTTTTTGATTACATATATACTTTTTAAAAGTTAAACAGTAAAACAGTGGATAAAAGCAAATCTGGTCCACGTTTGTTAAATTTGCAATAATTCATCATGGACTCAAAAATTTAATTTTTGACGAAATTCTCGTAACGAATTTTATGAAGTCCTAATCTATGAAATTTAAACTTAGCAAATCTTGAAAAAGTGAGACATTAGAACTAAACGGCAGTAAACTAACATTGGCTTTTACGCAAACGCAACAGAATGCATAATGAAACAGCCACGAGTTCTGTGAAAAGTTGTTGAAGTCTGAACTCCTTTCAGATCAAAAATACAGGCTAGCAAATAGAACAAATGTGTATATAGTAAAAGAATCAGATTCTGAACATAAAAATGCGAAGCACTGTAGTAAACATACATAGTAAAGTAAAACATATAGTAAACAGTGAATAGACGTGCTTTTCATTGCAAAAAAATTTGCTTAGCTTCAAACAAAATTTTTACAATTTTTAATCTTCGCAAACAGTCGGAGCTCCGCGGAGCTCCGGAGCTCCGGTGCTCCGACAGCCCGCTCCGGCCGAAGCTCCGGAGCGGGCAATTTGTTCAGCGCACATCACTAAGTACTAACCAGTAAAATCTAATGGGTTGCCCATTTTTCTTTGGATGCGGTAGAAAGGCAAACCAAAAAACTAAGTCACACCGAGAGCTTGAGCTTATAACAGAGACGGCCAGATATTGGGGTCTTCATAATGAGAAGACTGCAATATGCTCGAAACATTTAATTAAAAATCACGTAGCTGCTGGTCTGATCGCACCAACCGGTACGACCAGGCCGGGAGACTGGAAATTGTAGACATGCTCGGGTAGCTGGTCGTATCGGCTTTCTAACCGGACCGGCAACAAACACTACAGAAATTACATGCCAAACTAACGGGGTCTAATTTAGAGTGCTATAGTAATCTCTTAATGTACAAAATTTAGGAAGCGAGAACCCGACCCATTCCCATCCCGCGACGGTGTTATCAAGGTCTGTTTGGGCAAGCCATAAGCAGATAGCCAGCATAGGACTTACAAAATTGCGCCAATATAGGTAGTAGGACGCTTAGAATGCTTCTATGATTACGTGCGTATAACTCTTGACATGACTAAAGGTTGCTACGAAAAAGGCAGAGTATGTACGTAAGCAAAAGCACGAAACTCCCACAACACTATGAATACATACACCTACACCACCTATAATTCATACTACGTATGCTCGATGCGCTAATCAAAAAAGAGGCAGCCTTTCAGTAGTTCGGATATATTATCCATAGCTTTGTAGCATTTTTTGCTCTTTCATGGGCAACTGCTAGGCGGAAAAAGTAAGGTGAGTAAGAAGTGGCGGGGACCCAAAGAGTGGGGGCCGGAGGGAAATCTATCCAAAAATTACTACATTATATTGCTATACGTAATAAGCTGCTGACGGACTGCTCGAAAACCTCAAAAAATATGAAACCTCAAACGATAGATTTAGCTTAATACTTACAATTATTGTATACGAGGGAATAGTCTGCTGTTGAGGCGGCGCCGCTTCGTCTGTTGGATTCGCTGGAATTTCCGGAGGAGCGGACGGCATGTTATCACGAAACTCTTCATCGACTACTCGAAATCTAAACAGCTATGTATATACGTTCAAACAAAAGTTACTCTTCCTCTCCTCCACGACAACGATCAACAAAGTATGAACAGCATGAGCAGTAGCAGAATCTAGCATAGCTGCATAGTTTTATAAGCAAGCAACCATACATATAGTTATCGTGAACAAAATACATAATAGGAGTGCACAATAGACCATAAACTGACAGCCAATACTCCAGACAGACCATTTGTTATGAGCGTGAGGTGCACGACAGCCAGCCAACTGACAAACCTTGTACCTAACTGACCTCTCCTGGCAAGTGTGTACCCAGTAGCATATGTTTTAGCATTTTTGCAAACGGGTTTTTGCGTCCTGATGTGCGTATGGAAGCAAAGTTTCTTATCCAGACGCAACGGAATTTCAACGGGACGCAAGCTAGACGCAATGTTATTTCGGGAGAAAACTTACGTTTATATAAGTTAAAACTTTAAAGGCTTTTTCCAGTGCCAATTTTTCCATATTTCCAACCTGTATCAGATCAAACTAGTAAATTTCACATCAATGTGAACTACTGCAAAATTACCACTTTTCTAAACTTTTCAACTACTAAAAGCCTGTCTATCAACAATTTATGATGAATTTAGCTTTAATTAATCGTAACCAACGTTTATGGTATATATTTACAAATGTTCACTGATTTGCATTAGCGTTATATGCTTTAGTTAGATGTAACATAATATGCGAAATTATTCTTTCCGTAATTATCCGTAATTGTAAAAATCCCAAAATTCTGGGGCTCTGCTACAAGACCCCCGCTGCTCAGTATGTACATAGTTCTCAGAGTTTTCGAAACAGAATTTATGTTTCAATACATACTTCTCAATGATATTAATGTAACTATTATTTCATTAATTTTTAATATTTTAATTAGTTTAACAATAACATAGAAGCATTGGAAAACGTGTACCAATAATATCGAAAATTAGTCACAATGCGCTAAGATGCAACAAATGCCAAATTAATCATTTTGAACATTTCCATAACAGATTTTTCTGTATTTGCAAAAAACTTCTTCAACTTCTGTAGGCTCCGTCCCTCAGACCCCCGCCGTCGTGTATATTGGACCTATCCATATGTATCTTGTTGTAGCCGTTCATTGCTGTTAAGCAGGATCAACTTTCTAAATAGTCTCTCATACGACTGATTCATGTTACACTACCGAAATTATCGAGCTTTTCATAAATGAAACTATTTTTTCACAAAAACATGCTAACACAATGTTTTTTCTGGACGCAAAATTTCTTAACGGGACGCAACTTAAATTTTGCGGAACGCAAAGTTGACGCAAGTCCGAAAACCAAAAACCCGGTTTAGCACTCTCCCAAGCCGTACGTTACGTGTAACATAAAACCGCTGCAATTCTGTAAAGTTAGTCTGTTTTGAGCTTCAACGAACAGCTGCAAATAGTGAGAGTTAAAATTCTTGATTTACTGGGTACAAGTTTCTGGAGGGGTAAGCATCATTTACATTTCACAATAAGTACCATCTTATTCTTCCATTAATTTGCACATCAATACCTAACATCTGCTCCAGGCTCCATATACATATCGGCTACATTTCCAGGTTCAATTTCATATTTCCAAATCCAAATTTGTTCGGCCTCTTGGCTGCAATATAACAACAAAGTTGCATAACTACAGTTTTAAGCAATCAATAAGAAAAACAGTATAGCCAAATCCAGCTAGTCACACCATAAAAATGGCAGAACGAACGTGTAAAATGTGTAAGCACGCTACGCATCTCTTCATTTATCCGCAAATCCGGAAAGGGAAGGAGGAAGTGGAAGCTCAGTAAATTAATTTAGAGCGTTGCATTAAACAGTATACGTTATGGTATGTGTTGTATGCTGTTTTTTCGTCGAAACGTTTTTCGAACTTTTACGCAGTTATGTAAAATTTTTTGCGGAATTTCGCAAAAAAATTGCGAAATTCTTATTTTTGAGATTTTTAAAAACAACTAATGAATTTTAGTATTTTGGGTATATTTAAACACATTTTTCGCATTTAACGCACAGTATTAACCAAGTTACAACTATTTTTCGGATGTCTAAGCATGTGTAAGTGTGTTTTTACGGTATATATATATATATATATATATATATATATATATATATATTTAATAGTGAAGAGAGAAGCGGGGGTCCAGGGGCGGAGCCTCCAGAAGCTGAGAAAATTTTGTAAAACAGGAAAATCCTTGGCTTACGTAATGGAAACTCTCAAAATTTTGATTTCGACAGTCCCTAAAATTCTAAAATATTATACGCAAACTGGCAAAAGGCAAAAATTGTTTAAAATGATGGTTTGGCAACATGTACAAAATTTTAAAGCAAAAGCGGACCGAAAGACTTCCGAAAGAAAAGTATGTAGTAAAAATAAAAAAGAGCAACCATAATATTTCAGCACGACGCTAAGATCAGAAAGCATGAATTGAAATGGAAGCAGGGGTCTGGAGGCAGCAACCCTCAGCAAAAGCTAAAGGTTTCTGGAGAATTCGAGGAGCTTGATAGTGTAATATACATATTTTCTGAGTGATTTTGCCAAAGATCGAGGGTTATTTTCTTGTGCAATTTGTAATCTAAACGGGTTTAGTAAACTAGGTAAGTACATCCACGAGTCTGTACACCGAATGCATATATATACAACTTCACAGAACACTAAAGTCTGACCAAAAATGTAGGGAGCGAAATTGTCTTGTTTATATTCAACTACCGGCACGTTTTTGCTGCAGCAATATATATATATATATTTTCTGAGCCGTCATGGCATGAACTTTCTTTTGGTTGAAAAAATTTGAAAAAAGTACAATTCATCAAAAGAATCCGGTTTTTTAAGTGTTGAAAGATCAGTAGATGCCAGGAACTGGCCGTTCGATGGAAAATTAGCCCATGTCCCAAACATATTGAATCCCAAATATAAGCTAATTTCGTCAAGAATTGCGATAGTTATTTAATTTTTTCGATTTTCAAAATCCTTTGATCTTTGCCGCTTTTCCAACTTTGTCTTGCTATTACTCGCTACTCACTCAATGGACAAATTTTTCAATTGGATATCCAGGACCGTTTACGTGTCAGCTGTCATGTGATTTGTCAATTTGTCAAATTTGTCAATGCTTAAAGAATTTCTTTGCGTAGCTGTCACTAGGCAATCTAACTCTGCTAAGACTGAAAGGTGTCTACGTACTTAAAAATACGCGCCGAAGGCGCAAAAGCTTTTTGAAAATTCTTCAAAAAGTATCTGAAACAAGTTTAATTTTCATCTGAGACAACTGAAAATTTCTACTTAAGGCTGGGCGACTACTGGCCATTTTAGAAAAAATAGGAAAAAATTTAGAAATTTTTCGCGAAAAAATAGGAAAATATAGGAACTTTTCCAGCGCAAGTATACCGTCAATTTTGATCAAATTTCGCAAAATTTCAACGACAAATGTCAGTATTACCTAGACGTATTATACGGAACTTTTCTCGTGGGGGAATAGAGGGGATTTTCGAAAATTTTCTAAAAATATGTTAAAATTTTTATGACATCATGGATAAAGTTCGTGGATAAAGTTTTTGATTTTAGTGCAACGACGGCAAAAATCAAGTAACCGGCAAAGCCAGAAAATTTTTTAAAATTTAAACTTGAAACTTTCGGGGCAAACTTTGATACGTATCAAAGGAGAGTGTTTTTGTGCATTCTATGTTTTGGGAGGAGCACTTTAGCTTTAGGAGGGGGCGAGTTTGAGGACGGCACTGCAAAAGCATATATATGAAGCTTGAAACTGAAGAAGCTATAGGAAGAATATGAAGCTGGAAGAATTTTGTAAAATTGAGAAAAATCCTTAATAGCAACACTCAAAACTTTAGTTTCGGCAGTCAATAAAACCTAAAATGTAAGCAAACGGCCAAAGAAAGGAAAATTGTTTGAAATTGCGGTTTGACGACATTTCGGCGAAAAACTAACTTCGGAAAGAAAAGTGGAAAACATAAAAAGAACAGCGCTACCATATTTCAGCACGACGCCAAGATCAGAAAACATTAATTGAAAAGGAAGCAGAGATATGGGGGCGGCAGCCCCCAGCAAAAGCTAGAGGTTTCTGGATAATTCAAGCTTGAAAATATATTTTTCCGAGCGATTCTGGTAAAGATCTTGGGTTATTATATTGTGAAATTGGTTGTCTTAACTGGTTAAAAGTATATGAGTAAGTATGGGCACTTATAAAGATGGGGGGGCAAAAATTTTGCCTTGGTGTCCCCCCTTATGGTTCGAAAAAATTTTTGGTGTTCGATTTGAATGAGAAGGTGCCCCTAGGGTAAATCAAGGCGCTCATTTCAAAAATCGAATCGAGAGATCGATCCGATCAAACGATCGATCAGTAGAATCGATCGATCAAAATCGATCAAAAAAATTTTGTCTCCGATTTTCGCGAAAAGTCGCTTAGGGGATGCTGATTCCGAATCGGCGGTCGAAATTTCATGAAAATCAATCCTGCGCACCCAAAAATCGATTTTCATCAATTTTTTTTTAAAAAATCGTCTATAAGTCGAATTTGGCGACTCTGATCGAAATTTCGACTGCAGATTCGGAATCAGCGCCCCCGAATTTTCCTGTTGGCGACTTTTCACGAAAATCGGAGACAAAAAGTATTTGACCGATTCTGATCAATCGATTCTACTGATTTCGATTTACCTCGATTTATTTAATTTCGACCTCGATTTACCCTAGGGGCATCTTCTCATCCAAATCGGAGACAAAGGCACCAAGGCAAAATTTTTGTCCCTACCATCTTTATAAGTGCCGTCTGGGCAACGAATGCATACGCACGTATATAACTTCATACAACACCAGACTGGGGTTATTGTAGTAAGTACTTCTTCAAACCACTTTAGGAAATTTGTTAAAGTTAAAAGAATGTCATTATATAAACTGTTACTAGGTATTCTACCTCGGATACAGAAAACGCGCCGAAGGCGCGAAAATTTTTTGAAAATTTTCTTCAAAAAGTATCTGAAACACGTTTAATTTTCATCTGAGATAACTGAAAATTTCTACTCAAAGCCAAAATTTTTAAGGAAGTTTACGCAGAGCTCCGAAGAAAGTTGCGGAATTTTCAAAAAAGTGCGGAATTTCGCAGTTTTTCGCAAAATCACAGGCGACCCGACCCCACCGTAGCGTAGCGCAAATCTCCACAAATTTTTGCTATTTTTCAGAAAAAATTGCGTATATAACAACCGAACTTACTCTCGTTTTTCACTTGTAATTTTCTTGCTAACTTATACCTACATTCAAAGAGTGTCTAAAAGCAGATTCTTTATAAGTGAAAATTTACAAATCCCAATTTACAGAAAAACTCGAAATTTCACCAAATATGTATATAAGCTCGAGTTCCCTGTGAGTGCAACTGTTACTGTTAAAATTTAGTTGATTAAATTAAGTTTCTATACAATTAAAACGGCTATGTACGTATATATGCAACAAAATTTACAGATGGTTGATTTTACCATTCCTTGACAGAATCAGTTAAGGTTTGCTTCAGAGACTTAACTTTTAGTGGAAAAATAAAATATTCAAAACTGCATGAAAAACGAACACAAACCCCTAACAAAATGTTGACGGGGTTTTTGGATTTTGAAAAAATATATTATATAATAGAAACCTTTAAAAAGATTAATCTGGTATATGAATGAAGTATTTGTCCTGATGTAAATTAGCGTTTACAGAGAATTTATTGGGACTTGGGAGGGGCTAATTCAATCTAAAGCGTCTTCGGTGAAATGACGGAAGTGAATTTTTCGAAAAATTTCCAAGAAAAGAAAAGCTTAAAAACCTTGAGAATGTACTGATTTCAAGCATTAAAGCGATGCATAAAGCTCTTTCCAATTCCAACTTCTAAACTTGCGATAAGTATAGCGTTTTCAAAAATCACTGAACAAAAAGATACATGACCAAAGTTGACCTCCCAAAATGGGCCAAAATGCTAAGGATTTTTGAAAGTTTGCAAGTATAATCTAACCAACCATCCAACTTTGGCTACAATAAATTTGCATGCGGGCATAATTCGACTTGCTCTATCACATGGCAATAGTGATTTTCCCCTACGTGCACCCAGTAAACAAATTTGACCATGTTTTTTCCCCACATAGGGTCCACTAGAGCGGGGAAAAAACATGGTGACCAAATTTTCAAATTTTTGCGTATGCTTCAGGAAGGCGTAACTAATGCTTCTATAGGAAAGATAATGCTTTAAAACCGCTAAAAAACTCAAAATATGCCAACTTTGAGCATTGTTGAAACTTCTAGCTCGAAAATTTGATTTGCAGCATCAACATGCCAGGTATCAAAAGTTTCTATGGTAAAAATGAAAATTTTGAAAAAACTTAAAAAATGATGGGATATTGCAACTTTTAACACAACTAACTTATTTCTAGCGATATTCTGCATATTATGGCCAGTTCCCAGCAGGTTTCATACCCAAACAGGTTAGGTACGGCGGATTTGGCATTTTGACCAAAAAATCGGGTTTTAAGCTTGTTGTGACGCTAAAATGTTGCCTAGGTAGTTTTGCACGCTAAAAACAGCTGAAACAACGCTTTTAAACCACTCTAAATGGTTGCTTGCTAGAAATCCGTGCCATGTTTTTCCCCGCACCATGTTTTTTCCCCGATTCGCGGTTAAAAAAACATGGACAAATCCTGTTACTGCCAAAGCTGAGAGAGGTGTAAGAGAAGTTTGAATATACGATATGATAGGTATTTGCCCACGGTACGTAACGGTATACTCAAACCGATCCAAATCCAAACGAAGAAAAAGTTGGAGGCTTGCTTCCCTATTCATGTTCCCCCCCCCCCTGACTATACCAGAATTTCCAAAAATCCCCCCTAAAGGAACGTTATGCTAACGTGTGGGGTATACAACGTATATACCACTTGAGCGACAACTTCATCAAAACAAATCCTTGAAACATTGATTGTTTCAAAGGCGAGAATTAAATCGACATAACAGAAATAAAGAGAAAATGGTATTCCGGCGGAG
Source organism: Trissonchulus latispiculum (assembly GCA_030248195.1). Classification (NCBI taxonomy): domain Eukaryota; kingdom Metazoa; phylum Nematoda; class Enoplea; order Enoplida; family Ironidae; genus Trissonchulus; species Trissonchulus latispiculum. The sequence continues at coordinate 36,465 of JASAND010004763.1, forward strand.
CCGGAAATTTTTTGAGAATTCCCCCTTGGAAGGTATATATAATATAAAACAGAAAATTTTACTGATGTTTAGTTTCCACAGTTAAAATACAATAAAATCTTCCCAAAATTCATGAAAAATAGGAAAATATAGGAATTTTAGGCAAAAATAGGAAAAAACAGGAATATTTGAAAAATATAGGAAAAAATAGGAAAAATAGGAATAGTAGGCGCCCTGACTTAAGGCCAAATTTTTTGCGGAACTTTACGCAGAGCTCCAAAAAAGTTGCGGAATTTACAAAAAAAGTGCGGAATTTCGCATTTTTCGCAAAAAACACAGGTTGTATGTGTAGTACAAGATTTGGCATTATATATTCCATGATTAACTTACGTACAAGGAACTGTTATCTGGAAGTCGGCTGTCGGGGACAAAAATATCATCAAAGAATCCCACACTTACTAAAACAATAAAGCAATCATGACTGATGTTTAATCTGAATTAAGGGGGGGGGGTCACTTTGGTCAAAAATCGATAGTCACGGATTTCGCTCATTTTTACACATAATATGCCCCCATACACTAGCGTAGATACGGGGCGGG